>LD347881.1:180748-192730 GCA_001465055.1 Ptychodera flava | reverse complement strand
GCCAAAGATATTTATAAGCATAATGTCTTTTTTGATATTTCTCAATATAATGTGATCGGCTCTATCTGTCTGTTCTCTGTAAAACCACGTCCTTGCGACCGAGCGTAACAGCGCCCTCGTTCGAAAGGACCTCACAATCTGCCCGAGAGGTGCTTTGACAAACGTGGTAATAGGATAAGTGGCTTCATGTAGTAAAATGACATTGATAAATAGCATGTTGGTAGACAGCTTGGTCGCTCTGTCAATTCATCATACATCTAATCAGTTGTCCATGTGTTGAACCTTCCAGCCTCAGGTCAATCAATCTACCATTTACTTGTAATTTGTGTCAAGGCTACTCAGAAATTCATTTTAATATCAATACTTATTTATACAGCTAGGTACACATGTCACTTACCATGAATCTGTATCAAGGGCACTCATTTTACATGCTTGAATTTCTATGCTGGTTTTCTAAACAAATTCTATGTTGGAAGATGTCGACTAAATATTAGTGCCCCCCTAGCAATTGCCCTTGCCTTTCATTGAATTCTACATCGGACGAAACAACTTTCTCTATGGCCGCTGTGAAGGCTTACATGTGGCAAGTCAGTCTTGTGAGTTCGGCAAGGCCAGCCTAAACACCTCAACACTTTAGAATGCTTTGTGAATATTATTTATACCCTTTTAAAATTAAAAATTAAAATTTCCCGGGCTAAAGTTGAAAACAAAATCTCCAGAACAAATAAATATCAGTGATAATTCCGTTATCCATGTTCATACACTTGCTGCTCAAATTGGCCAAGTAATGCACATAAACGTTTATATTTTGATTTTGCACGCGCTTTCGAGGCACACGTTGCTGTCTTCAGATAGTACCCAATGGCCCCACTTCTTTGCACGCTCAATCTTGGCTTCATTTCCGCGTATGTGATTGTTCAAAATTATGACGGGTTTTGCCTTGGCCCGAACCTCAATCCGTGAATACCACGTTCCGACGACAAACTGTTCAATTGGAAGCCATTGTATCTTCAAGTTGTACATATCTTCGTGTACAATTTGGCTGAGCAAGATTTGTTCTGAACCCTTGTGATTGATGTCTTCAGTGTTTGAATTGTATTGATCCAAAATTGATTGCAACCTCTTGATGAGTTCACCCCAAACTTTGAGTGTCCCGGATGTAGCATTCAGATATAGAAATCCGCCTGTCACGTTGTAGGATGGTTTCAGGCCATCACAGTTATGCATGGCTATCATATCGAAATCCTGGGATTTAGATAGCGATGTCATAGGATTGTTGACCCAAAATGCGTCTGCCTCTGTGATAAATACAGGAATGTGTTCGTGTTTCAATAACCAATCGATAAGAAGTGAGCGATGAAGTATAAACCTGTAGTAAACAACCTCCCCATACTGCATTGCGTTCTCCACACCAAACTCTTGCAGCGCCACGTTCAAAGAAGGCTTCCACGCCTTTAGATGTCTGTAGGATTCAACATCGCTGGTAATAAAAAGAACCTGTGGTAATACCAGCTTACCAAAACACTGAACATTGCAAATCCAGCTTTTAGTAATGTTAATGTATGCGAAGTTTAGAAACTGAAGATTAACGAAACCATACTTGCTATGAATTTTTCTCGCCAGGGTGGTGACGTTGGAATAGATTAAAGTATCTGGCTCTCTCCTCGACACAGTCTCTCCGAAACAGAGGCTCGCCACATTCGTCTCTGCTGCCCCGAGAAACTTTACCGAGAGATACGCGCCGACAAGACAGAAGACAATGATGAGAACCTTTTCAGTCGTTTCGATTCTTTTCCTAGAAATCAGTAGCATCGTCAGGTATTGACGTACAATTCGGCTATACAGATATGTAAACCTGAATCCTCTTCACTGTCTGATGTTCTCCTGGTTACACACTGACAAATGAACAATATTATTCAGGCAAGTGAAATTTTACGCCAACTCAATAAAAAGGTCATTTTCTTTTAAATGTTTTAGCATGCTCAACGAAGCAGGATTTAAAATTTCTTCAAATTTTCCTCGAGGGAACTTTAAAAAATGTTCATCTTTAGAATCAACGATACAAATAGGGTCTTACCATGTGAAGTTTGCAACAGTAGAAAAATTTACCAGAAATTTCCTTCCCTTTGATGTGGAAGCATTATTTCGTTTATTAATATATAGCTTAATTAATTTACAATTGTTGAAAGACACTTTTGGAAAGAGCAAAATTTCAATATCACGCGTAATATTGACAGAGCCTAAATTTTAAAGTATTGTCAGCGCTGTACACACTGTGACAGAAGTCTGTATATCATTATTCAAACTGAAGACATTGACAGCTTTGAACGTTTACTCAGGATTTTACAAATAATAATGTGTCATGGCATTTACGATCAGTTGATGCAACGTAAAGTAGAGTTACTAATCCTTGAAGTGCTGTAATTTTTTCCACCAAATTGTAGTGCAATATATTACCAATTTTATTAATCTTTATATAATCGTTTTGATAATTTTGTACAAACGGACATCACATTAACAGGCTACATTTTTAAGTTTTATCAAAATTTTGGAAAAAGTGTGAAAAAAATTCGACTTTATTATATAGGCATCAAAATTGACGTTGGCGCTTAAAGGGTTACTTAATACTGAGACAGGTAAATACTTACCCTGATTCTGTAAACCAAGGAGTGCAAGATCCGATGCTTCGATGAGTTTTCGAAAACCAGATCTTTGTTTTTGAACAAAGGTTTGTAGTATATTCGTGGTTGTCGGACTTAGTGCCTCCACATCAGTGAGATGTGTGTTGTACATACGGAATTAAAAAAAAAACCAGGCATAGTACAAACAACAGCTGTTTCATGACACGAGGGAAACGTATTGCAACCTTTCCAGGCACATATGTTCATTTATCCAATATATTCAACAAAATTAGAAGCATAATGGAAAACATTTGCCGATTCCTATTGTCTTGGAGGTCAGATTCCATCACAACTTCTATACGAGGTCATCCCATTAAGTCTGAGTTAATCCTTCGCCATTGTACATAATCCATTTGAATATTCAAATTTAATAAAAATGACTGACAAAGCTTAGTGAGTTTTACAATCTCGTTTATTCAACCTTAATCATTATTCTACAAGTATTACATATTCTATATGAAATAAATGGGTTTTCTGTCATTTGGTTCTGCAAAATATCACTCTATTAATATTTCATTCTGAAGAAATGTTCACACACATGATACATTTCTTCGAATTAGTATAGAGTATCTCCAGTTACTTCCTGCTTGTTGAATCGCAGCGTCGTTGCCAGCGTTACAACATTCTGTATCCACCCAATTCCCCAACAACCATAGGGGCTACTGCTCTTGTCATATTCCGGACTATTTGTTGATTTGTCCAGCCAATACAATGGTGTGGATAATTTGGATCATTACCAGTCTGTGGAAAATATATACATTCTATTATGGACAACGGTAAACTTATGTGCTTGTGTAAAGAATCATACAAGATTAGTGTGTCTAATCCTTCTACTCTAGACTCGTTAATATTCATTACATACTCCTACATTTTCGACATTGGTCAACAACAAATTTAGACGCTCATGTGAGTTCTTTCTCATACAAGCAACACTGGAATCTCTCCTTCTCGTGGATTTTCCCCCAAATTTCTATATCACTTCAAGCCGTGGTGTGCTGTTTGCGATTTCGTTGACTTTATGATTCAAAAGAATATTTTCTGCAAAACATTTAGATTCTGAATGTCGAAATCATACTGATTATGCACAATGGTCTTGCTGTTCGCTTGGCCAACTGTAAATACAGTTACTCAGGTGTCTGCCTTAAAACAGATTTTATTAGAACCTTGACCAGTCGACGATTGTGATCAACATTTAATGCTTTGCCTAATCGTTTCATGTCCACTCCTTGATAATACGTAGAAAAGAGCAAGATCCATTTTGCCATTGTAGACGCATTTATTATTCTGAGATTGTATTCTTTACATATGGTATTAGCTCAGGCAGCGGCCGGACCTTTCATTTTATTTACTTTGATCATTTGCAAGCAATACACTTTTAAAGCTACTCTGATAATTTACTGAATAAAAAATGAAAATAAAATAAAACGCATCGAAATTGTCTCAACATAATTCCATTTTCAATAACTTCCACCACGCGAGCTTGGAGGCGCCATGACTTGTGTCAAGGATCACCATCGTGGCACAAAGTAAATTGCAACGCAGTGAGGAGTCTAGCTCAGCTAACTGCCAACGAAGCCAGCGAAGTTGCGAGGTCATCAAAACCTGAGACGAAGAGATGTACCCTTAAAAATGTCTATATCAAACATTAATCTGCTATGAACAAATTTGCATGAACGCAATAGATTTAGCCCTAATGTGATATTTTATGCATGGATTTGTATACTCTGCATTTCTTTTTTAATCAAAACCAAGTGCAGGTGATACCAAGACTGGACGTAAATCTACACCTTTAATCTAAGGATGAGGAAGTTCATGGAATATAATTTCCAATGATTATTTCACAATTTTAAAGAACCATGTCTAGTTACCGCAAAATTATTTTGAACATTTACCCTAAATATTTTGTTTTGGGAACTTTAATCTACCCGGCAATATTTATTAACAAAGATAATTGTCCGTCGATGTGTGGGTAATTAAAAAAACCATCTGTTTGTTTGATATCACGATTAGAAGTTGTTCACAGTGTAACTCCATGAGGGTTTTCTTGTAAGTGATGTAAAGACCGCACTGTACAAAGGCAAATTTTCTCTGTACGGCTGCGTTCACAAATAATAGCGAGATTGGAGGCGGGTCTGGAGGAATCGCGATTGAAATTTACTTTTTGTTTAGATCCCCTAAATACCCCCCTAAATTTCATATCCCCACTCCATATGATCAAAATATTTGAAGCCCCTCCCCCAACTGTCATACAGCCGCATATTTATAAGGGATGTACGCGCAGAAAAATAAAACATGTGATTGCGCAGATCTGCACGTAGATGTTTGACAGTACCTTTTTGATTCACGCATAGATATTCTCTTGTGTTTATAAAAATGTTGTCAGCAGTTAGTCGAGCCATATTCCTGGGACAAGTTCCTGAATTAATTTTGCTGACCATAAACCTTAAAACAATATAACAAAGATGAAATTTTGGTACTTTCAATTATATTTGCTTTTTGTATTTAGTATTCAGCCTATCAACATAATCAACATGTGTGCTGTTTACACTCATAGTGCTATAATCATTTGCATTCCATACACCTCCATCTCGAAATGGCAATGTCTTGACCTCTGTTAGAAATAAAGTTACCCACCTAATACATCATCTGACTGTTGGTGGCGCTGCTTTTCAAGACAGTAATCAAACTCTGTTTTCCGCAAAATCCATCGATGTAACATTCTCCCGTCAGTACCAGCCTGTTGTCTTCATAAAGTAGCCATAGTGTGACACAATATCAGCCGGTGAGGGCGCCCAGCCATAAACGACCTGGTGTGTTAAAAGTTAGGACAAGAATGAAACCATGTGCTGATGGCCAAACAAAGCCCAGTCACAGTCCCGGACCGTGGCCCAGTGAGATAAACAATGTAAGTTTCATACAAAATTCATACGGATTGGTAACAATTCTCTGTCCGACAGTTCCGTTAATGACAATGTTGGCTATTCTATTAATTGTGTCCCTACATTCTGTGAGATGACTTGGTAGCGTATTTATTTCATCACACACTTTAGTACCCCAGACACTTCAGTTTTTCTAGAATGAAATAGTTCACCATTAAACGATACACTTTGTTAACATTTTGTAATGCAATAGATTTCTTTAGTCTCACTTCTGTGTAAAGCTTGCGATCCAGTCCAAAAGTGTAGATAGATCTGCTTGTTGAATTGGCAGCAACAAATCGAACATCGTCGTTCCTGAAATTTGGATAAAGCAAAATGATGCAATACCATTATCGGAATTGCCCACTCTTCCTGCTCAATAATATATGTAAGTATACTCTAGTTTTGCTTTCTAGTCTTGTTGCTTTCTTCTTCTTGCTTGTCATCATGGTAAGCTAAAGTAATAAATATACACTAAGTTACCGAAATGTATTAACCTGTTTATCACTTTTCTCAGGTACTTTGTGTTAACGCTGAACAAAAGTGAGACGGCGACAGCTCAGGAGCTATGTTCATGACGTCAGCAAGGCGGATGACTCACGAACCATAACAGCTGGACAAGAAATGCCTTCATAATATTGAACAGAACAAAAAAATATCGTTTGACGTGTATTGTTATAACGTGATGATAATTGCAATGACACGAAGTAGGATGAAGGGCTACGTTAATGATGATGATGATGATGATAGGGGTAGTAATGATGAGACAAATTGTTATGTATGCTTACCTTATTATGGATTGGTAGAATTCAGCGCCACTGCTATCACTATCAGAGCGTGCCATCATGTTAAAGACCCTTGTCCAACCTCCCCCATTAAAATCCATTTCATTGTACACCTTGGCAAGGAAGAGAATGAAATGAGGTAAGTGGGTGGTGACGACACATTAAGTTTTACTGTAGTTTTTGATCACTCTAAGTAGCATTTTCACACATATGTTACACATTTCTAAGTTTAATGCCGAGAGATCAACAAACGTCAGTGTCTGCAAGTAATATAGTTATGTATACCTTTGTCGCTTCTTTGACATTCGGGTCAGGATAAATCCAATATTGACCGCTTTCACGAACGCCACAGGTGTATAGGTCCTTGCACGACTTCCCAGGCTGTGTGATGGTTCCCGGTTTAGAGTCATACATCAGTCCTTCAGTAGGCAGTTAATTTTAAAAGTTACAAATGATAAGTTTTCCAATAATATGTAACCATCAAGGCTGGCCAGCATGGCGCATGCTTCGGATTTTAGTTTAATAAAATATGTACTAGTTATATTTTATCATCAAAAATACAGTACTTATATTGGTAAAGTGTAAGTACAATAAAAGCCCTAAATTCATACACCAATTCGAATGACCAAGCTTCGGCCAATATGTGGTTTTGCAACAATTAACATTATCCAAGTCTGAGTTTAGGATTTCGATTAACTTACGTACATTTCACCTGTTTAAGTATGGTCATATTTTCGTACCATGTTTTAAGAGCCAATAGACCATAAACTGTAACTGTTTGACCACTCTCCATGGCTCCCGATTTTGATTATAATGGAATTTCCAAATTTGAAAAAGATAACTGAGTTTTGTAGGCAACACTGGTATTAATATCATGTTCGACAGTCTTGAATATTTATTATGAATATATTGCATCCGGTCATATTTACTGTGTATTGATCTTTGATCAGCTTATATTGTAAGCAACATGATAAATCAATACAGTTAAAATGAAAAGTAATGCAAAACTAGGACAGTGTCATTTAGTTACAGGTCAGATACAATTATGAACTCATCAGATATGTAACTATATGTACTTTGTTTTCAATTGGTTAATATATAACCAATAACAAATGACAACTAATAATCGTACTGTTTAATTTAAAAGCTACAAGCAGTAAGACCTTTTGAAATACAAAAAAATGAGCAGACGTGAATTAATGAATAGACAACATTGAAAAACAGGGGCGTCGATTTATTGAGCTGTTCAAATATGTCGTCAGCATCAAACTTATTGTTTGTTCAGGTATATACTATGAAAAGTGTAAAGTAGTATTTTTCTTGGGAAAATCAACCTTCCTCAACTAAGGTGGAAATTCTTAAGTAGGTAACACGGTTTGATATCAACGACATTGATGACAGCATTCGGTTTATTAAGAAGGCACAGACTAGGATAATTCCCCCCCCCCCCCGTTTTGTGAAATCCAAACTTACTGGGACCAGAGATGCCAGTGCGACAATTTAAACCCCGTTGATCATATACTTTGTGGATTTCAGACTTTAAAGGGACAACGTCGGCCATTTTTTATGAATTTTGTTTGATACGAGACACTATTTATATTGTTTGACATGTTGAAAGATACTGAATGAATGGGTGACCATGCGTGTATTCGACCCAGGCTTTAGATAGATACACGAAACCATCGCGAAAATGAATTAATGGTCATGACCATTAATTCATTTTCGTGATGGTTTCGTTTATCGTGTGTAAGACCTGGGTTGAATATATGCATGGTCACCCATTCATTCAGTATCTTTCAACATATCAAACAATATAAATAGTGTCTCGCATTAAACAAAATTCATGCAAAAATGGGCGACTTTGTCCCTTTACATGTAAAAATCTCTCAATATTGGTTTGGAGAGATTATTTTGTTGTTCGCTGTTAAAGAAGTCTAGTACTTCGTGTTGTATGAGGAGTTAGTTCGAGTTTAGGGTAAACTACCTATGATGCAAATCGACCATAAATTGATCTTGACATTTATATATCGTCTGTCAGTAAAGATGATCTATCTGTCAGTTCCTGGTCATCGTTATTGCAGTTTTTCTTCATTGCACGTAACATCTAACGCTTGAATGTGGATTTAAAAGAATATTAGACCCAAAGAAAGAAGAGAGACAGGCAGGATTTTGACCAATAAAAAAATAGACTGACGGAAAGGTATTCTTTATCTGTCTCCATACGTTCTTCTTTCTTGCATATCCGTTGAGTTCTCTATACAAATGATAAGGACACAGACATTCGACCAGTCACACTTTAATCGTGTATGTAGGCGAAAAGGAAGGGAGATACTTCTTCAAATGGTTGATACTTGAGCAGGCAGGTAAACATGAAGACAAACGGATATATAAAAGGACAGTTACACAGGTAGACACGCGGGAATTCAGACAAACTGACAGGCAGAAAAAACATTCAATAAGCGAGCCGTGACGACACGTGACGTGTTCTTGCCAATCGCAAACGGGCATTTTGTGCATCACGTCGCCGACTATACCACCGTTCTCCCAAAACGGTGTACTTGATGTGGCGATTCAAATACTCAAGGACAATTTTATAGCCAGTTTTAAAGGAATAAAGTAATTTGATTCGAGGAAATTTTGTTCTTCCTTTGTGTTTCCGGGAAGAAGGCAAAATTAGCATTCAGTTTAGCCACGCCGTTGCTGCTTATACAAGTTTCTTGCCGCTAGTATAGGTTTTGATAATTGAACAAATTGAGCTCTTAGGGTTTCTATCTGTTTCGGGTTTCTATCCGTTTTGAATTCTCAGACTTACGAGAGAAGTACAGGCGACAAATTCAAAATGCCACGGTGGAAAGAAATCTAGGATGTTTATTTTTGTAATCATTCAACTTTCAGCGACATGACCATTATTTACGAAATTCTGAATCAATATATACCCTGGCTTCAATAGATCACTGTTGGTTATACCCGGACAAAGTACGATATGTGAAACACAATAATCGGACTGGTATCACGATATGATGTCTCCTAAGCTGTTACTGATATTATCGATTATGTACCAAAATTGCGGTTGGAGGTAAGGGATCAGATATAGTAGAAAAGGAAGGAGAGCCAGGTACAAAGGATGTACTTTAATGACTGACTGATTTACTCAGTTACCTACTGTTTTCTTATCAGCTTATTTACTCGCGCACACACATACTTTCACACTCATTCATTTTGTTCATTCANNNNGGGGGGGTCACTCGAAAAATTAAAAGCTAGAAGTGAGGTTGCTCGAAATGTTGAAAGAAGGAATGGGTTACTCAATATTTGGTGAAAATGAATTGAAACAGTTCTTAGATCGCATCATCTCACACATCACTTTCTCAACATTTTCCCTGCGAAAGGGGAGACCCACTCTCTTGAAATTTCGAGTACCCCCTAACCGCCAACTATGATGAATTTGAGTAACGCCCTCTCTAACACAGAATTTTTTACTGATCCTCACTTAGAATAGTTAAATATCGATGTATGTTTTTGTAAAATTTATAAAATACAGCAATATAGTGAAGATCTTTCAAATTCTGCTGTACATTGCTAGATTGTCATCGGTTATCTCATGACAGTTGAAAAAGATGAAACCAACAAATGATAATCAAAGTCAAAACAAAATGTAGATATGATCATGCTATAACCAGTATCCGTATATACATTGTTTACTTTGGTATGGGTGTAATGACGTTTTCACTGGGATAATTGACAGGGCAGAATTTTAAAGTATAAGGGGAGAACATATGGGAGGCTGAGGGGGAAAGTATTAGAGGGAGTTGTCCCCTCTCTCGCATGGAAAAGTTGAGAAATTAATGTGTACAATAGTGCAGTCTGGTGCAATCTGAGAGGCGTTTTCATTTTGTATTGTTACTAAGTAAAATTGTTGGACCACGCCATGGGGAGAGCACTGTTTCCGATGAAATTCCTCCGACCCCAGGCCGTAAATAATGACGGCTCCCTTAGATCCCAAATATTGTCAGTGAAAGATGATAGGCATTAAGTGTTCCTCCTCCAACCAACCAAAGTGCCTCTTTTAATATAAACTATTCATCAACTAAGAGTTCAAATAGCTGGACACATCTGCCAAAACCACAGCACTTTCAAAGCTCACTCTGTTAATGGTTATTTTTAGGCGAAAAAAAGTGGAGAGACGCCCTCCACGAAAATGTTATATTCGATGTTGAAATTACAAAAAGTGCACCAATCGGTCACACGGCGAATATAGATGTGTTTTGGAGATTATGGAAACTGCTGTCGCACGATTTAGCATAATCCTTTATCTAATGGCCGCAACATACAGAAATTCATCTCTTATTCTTGTGCACGTCGCCTCAAACTAGCCATCTCTGCCCTAATTTTCTCGTTCATATAGGAAAAAGTGCACCAGAATGTACTAGGAGTGGCAGAAAATGGAACATAAGGGAGCATTCAGTTATTATGGCCGGGGGTGGGCCGGCGAATTCTTCTTGCGCATCAATCACAATAAATGAACCCCCCCTACCCATTGTACCATAAAATTGATGACCCACCTTTCAAGATGATAAAAATGTCATGACCCCCCCCACATTGCTTGAGTACAGCTGCACACACAAACACCTTGGGGGGGGGGGTATGGAGCGATAAAATCCAAAAAAAGAGCTTAGATTTTTTCAAATGACCTTCCTTACAAACTCACATGATGTTAATGCTCAGATTTCCCCTTCTGACCTGCTATAATTTTGAAATTACCCCTCAAAGGGGTCGGACAGAAATAACAGGTGGATCGCAATACTTTTGCGCAAGCGTGTGTGTACAAATTTTAATATTTGGATTTATTAAAAATCAGCTGTTGATCATGTTGATTTACTATACATGGTAATGTATGAGAAAACTATGTAATCCTTTTTCAATGAAAAAATATATCTATGCATTTATAGATAATTGATAATTTACATAAATGTACTTAAATGAAATAGGGTTGTTATAACTGGCATGTAGACAAAACGTTTGACCTTAGAATTTCACCAAAAAATGTTCATCCACTATACATAGGAGTCAATGATAAAATTGTGAATAATTATTTTTTCCAATGAAAAACTTGGTATACTTGTGCATATACAGACGTTCAATAATTAACATAATTGTACTGAATTAGAATATGATGGTTATAGGTGCATATTATGTGTACAAGAAATCTGATTATGGAATGTCACTGATAATGTTCATCCATTATACATGGGAGTCTATATTGGATATTGGAATTATACCAAAATGTAGATTCACTGTACATGGGAGTCTATGAGGAAAATATGAATAATTTTTTTCTAATACAAAACTATCAAAACCTGTGTATTTATAGACATTTGATAATTCATTTTAAAGTACTTAATTAGCCTAGGATGGTTAAAGTTGATATGTGTGTAAGAAATTGGATTTTGGAATTTCACCGAAATGTTGAGTCACTATACATTGGAGTCTATGAGAAAACTAAGAATGATTTTTTTACAATGCTAAACTAAATTAATTTGCGCTTTTATAGGTGTTTGATAATTGATACAAATGTACTTGATTCAAATAGGATATTTA
>LD347881.1:147357-159258 GCA_001465055.1 Ptychodera flava | reverse complement strand
CGGAAAGGACAGGATTCAACGTTTCAACGTATTCACCGTTCCCAAAATCATCATTTGAGAGTCTGCCACTGGTTTCAAACCAAGAGCGGTATTGTTCATTACCAAACAACAAAAGTTCGGCTCCTGTAACAAGCAGACTGCTGACAAAGATACAACAAACTAACCTGTAGCCCAGGTCATTGATTGAAGACCACGTTGTAAACGGCGTGTACCATTCAATGTTGACAGACTTCCAACTTCTTGGATGAGAAAAACAGCCAATTTTAGCCCTCCACGCGTCAACTCCAATCCCCATGACATTGAAATAGTTTTGTTGGTTGTTAGTTAAAAGTTTGTGTGGTTTACCGCTGATAAAGGTGGAAAAACGACGAAAAAATACTGGAGCTCAAAAAAAAACACCGTCTCTCCAAGCTGAGGTTCAAGAGCGCCCTCAATGCGTCTTTTCCAAGCTACATATATCATGGTATAGTTGCTAATCGTTAATAAGCCCCTCTTTTGTGCAAATAAAATCGATATTATACAGAGACTGTCCAAAAGTCCCTCACAAGTTCAGTCGTTTTTCATAAAATGCAACTTTTTAAAATCCTCATCCCTAAAGATAATATCAAGATACAGAATTGAGGAGTAAACATATTATAGTACGGAGATTGCTCAAAGATGCCTCTTCTCGTTCGAATTTCAATTTAGCCCTTTTTAGTATCTGGTATGTACACCTGTCTATTTGGATAGTTTTGGTTTCCATTTTGACGGCGTCAGTGGTTTCATAGGAAGACAAAGTTTCCTCAGTTGTTTCCTAAACTTCATTTTGCTTCTCTGCACGACACGTTCGCGATATGTGAAGATTGGTCTGTCATTGTGCAGTTCTTCGGTCTGCCGACAAACACCAGGTGAAGTCACGATGTGGTATGCAGAGCAGATAGGAAGATGATACACGGTCTTTTTGGTGTCGTGGTTGTGATCTTGACCTTGACCGTGCAGTTTGCTGGATATTTTTGCGGCGAGATCACGGTTGGTCGATATCTGACATGCCTGCCTACTAATCCACCAATGCGCGACATATTTTGCTTTCTCCAGAAAGTCAGACTTCTCCTTATCCAATGCAGTGCAGTATTCCATGCAGTTTGCTGGCAGTAATTTCGAGCAAAACGCTTTTTAGGAGGCATCTTAGTATCTTTTCTTTCATTTGAAGAGAGTCCGCTGCTTGGAGAACGTGTATAATATTCCTTGGCCGTATATTTAACTTATTGTAGTAAATAAAGTCCAGGATTATTCATAAACTACTCGTTGTTGGTACTTTCCCTATTGTTTCTTCGATCTCGATCTCGTCCATAGATTGGTTTGAGAACGCGGTCTCAAAATAATTGAAATGAGCCACGAGTGTCTGTTTGTCAACTCTGTAACAGAAGTCGCTCTTTACGATGCAGTAATCATGGATTGAAGTGTATGTCAACCTTGTTCGTACAATGACCTTAGGGGCCATTTTTATCTCTCCGAGACAGGCTGTACGTAAATTGAGTTCTGGGTGCAGAGTCCGTCTCTGTGTTTGCCTACTCATGTATTCGATTCATGATAACATTATTTATAGCATCCAGTACGTGCGTACATCGACGACCTGTAAAAAGAATTCGAAATATTTAAAATGTATTACAATGTGAAGAATGGCAGTGAAAAAGCTTTCGTACATGTTGTACCCTGAAGAAATTATCCAAGACACCAACGTTGCCCCAAACATACTGCCGTAGTCACTGGATTCCGGTCGCATGGTATGAAAATACGCTTGACAATACTGCCCATTGGTCAAGTGACACAGCCACACACTGATGTCATAAAGTTAGCGACCGGCGTATTTACGGTCCTATTCACACAGGAAGGAAAACTGGACAATTCTCTGTTAACCGTCCTGCCATAACTTACTTTATAAACAATAATTTGTGCCTTACCCTGAAGTTCTCTCTGGCCATAACAACGAGCAGTTGACGATTCTATCCGGCTTCAGAGCTGAGGTCTTGTCTTGTGTGCTCAACTGTCATGTTTGTGCAGTTTAATGTCTGTGGTAGGGTAAAAGTTACCTTTGGTTGCCGGGTAAGTTCCCTAAAGGTGGCCTTTCTTCTACGTTTTTGTAATTTACCTTACTCTGTTTTGTTTATATGCACTTTGAGCATTTGCCTTCAAGAATTATTTTACCGTATTGGTAATTACTGATTGTAATACGGCCCCGGCCCGAAACAAACTTTGAATAATCCAGCAATTATTATGTAAAAGAGATTGACTAAAGTCATTGACCAATGCACACCGCAGGCACGACAACCGGGGGCGTAGGAGTTGTGCACCAGTCCTATAATTAGCTTACCGTAAGCACCTCTATATCTACATCATGACAACTAGAAGCTCTTCAAGTTTGATAATAATTTTCTGTACTTGGCACGTCCATATCCATAAATTAATTCATTTCCTTGTTACTGAAGATACATGCAATGTAAACACGAACTGTAATAACGGACAGTTTGCCTGGTAGGTTGCGAAAGCTTGATCTGTTGTGTCAGAAGCCTATGTACTCCATCTTTTTGACAATAGCTCATTCTTACCAGGGCGAACGGTTGCTTACACGAGATAGATAGAGAGCGTCAGCGCGTGCATTAGTTGTACTGTGACAAAGTTGTATGAGTATTAGGTATTCAGTATTAATGATGGCATTTAGGTAAGCAGAACTAACCTGTCAATTTCATTATATATATATATATATATATATATATATATATATATATATATATATATATATATATATATATATATATAGTTTTATATTGTTTGTGTATATAGTTTCTAGTGATTCACCCAATAGAAAATCGCATTAGCAATGAGTGAACGAAGAATGTTGTAGTTTTTTTGTTACAAATCTGCCCAGTTTTCTAACAGTGTCTACTTCTTGGTTAACACGAAGTAAACCGAATCAAGCTGAGGACCTCCACCTCTATGCTGTGTGCCAAGCCGATTCGGTGCAGCCACTTGCTGACTCTCTTAATTGTAATTGGGCTCCAGGAAGATTCAGAAAATATGCACATCTTCATATAATGGACGTTCATTCACTTGGTGGTGGTTGATTTTATATTTAAAAGGTAACATTCACAATTGAAATGCCACAGTCATTACTTTATTGAGAACATTGACAAGGAACTTTTGAATGTGAATTGCATGATGTGAAAGGGTATTTTAGTTTTTACTTCTCTAAGTGTAGTTATGTATGCTGTCCTACTGGAGATTTCGATGCATTGTGTACTAATATATCGTATATGATCCAGTGTAAAACGGAGAATGTTTGACCATTGGAACACTGCGCGTCACTATGTGATTTACAGCAGTTTTAAATGCACAGCAGCTACTTTATCGACATAACAGGCTTTGTACTGAAACAGGGTGAAAATTTTGAAATATTTAATCAGACTCCATTTTGCAAATAAAGCTATAGTTAAGGTATTCACAAAAGATAATATTTTTTTCAGAACTGCATTTATCTGTCGGAAAGGTATTATATTTCATTTTAGGAGATTTTAATCGTGTTGTTCACATGTTCCGGTCATCCCGTCCGATTAACCCACCCGAAATTTTAGAGCTATTTACGCCCAAGCAGCACCTTTAACAAAAATACGTTGAAGACATGGCAAAAGCTATATCTCTAGGTTCAGCTTCTGTAAACCTGTCGTTGGTATTTGAAATGATACTACGTAGTAACGACGGACTTGACGTTTGCATGGAGTCAATACTTCGAAGTTTCTGTGTACATGTAACTCTGATAAATCCAAACGAGTGTTCTCCAATGCATTAATTGTCATATGTAAGTCATATCTAATCCCCCGTCTCTGTTTCAACCAATGGTGGAGAATCCTGGTACCGAACTCAGTGCCATCATTAAGTAACCATGCAGCCGGACTCTCACGTACGTAATATAGGACGGCCAGCCTAACATGACATGGCTCTACCAATATATAGAATTGACTTCAATTTCATACTTTCGCCCTGAGTTCATTGTTGACATAACATTGCTATTCCATGGTATACGTATTATTCAATGGATCATTTATTAAGAATTTCAATGCGGTATAATCTGCGTTAAAGACGAAGAAACGTTCACAACGTATAGACATTTTGATATAGTGTATTCTATTTGTCTCTATAAATTTAAGTTCATATTTAGTTTTTTAAAAAAACCACTAACATGTTAGGGAAGATAATGAACAAACATACTGATTTTTTTTAAATATTATTTTCGTGGGAAAACTGCAACAGACGTAAAACAATTAGTTTACTAAATTCGAAATTTATGGAACAAAACAAAACTATATAGATCTATCGCTCATTAAAGGCAACGGGAGAAAAGTACAAAATACGTTTCAGGAAATATTTGGTCTTGTTCGAAATTAGATATTAGGTAAAATTCAGTTTTGGAGTTTTCAGGTTTAACGACGACAATAGCAGTATTTCTAAACCAGGCAACATTTTACAAATAGTATAACAGTAAGTTACATTCATACAACTATATATTCACATGATCATGTGATATTTGCGAGGGATTTGTCTACTTTTCAGCAACCATATGGAATAGTCTGCTCAAATTAGAGTCCGGAATAGTGCATGCATCAAAAACTGCCGATCCTTTTGCTAAAAGAGCGTGTCACACCTATTAAAAATTAATATGGTTGGATTATTTTCATGATCGTTCGATTGAATCATAAATCAGTAAATAACCATAGCTATGCTTTCCGGGACAACATTTTTTGGCGCAGTGTGTACACTTTCTAATTATTTTGAATGAAAATGCTGACGTTCATAATTTACTGAAAATGTTGAAATACACCTGCATTCGCACGTAAGCAGAAATCAAGTGACACTGAATTCATCTCCATTATTGTTCGCAATAGAAGTTTGCTGTCATTTTGCCTACAGAAAATGTGCTGTCTATAATTGATAGTCTGTACGTAAACATAGATTTTTGATGGTTCACACGGGTCCACGAGACGTTCGACGTTTGTTGTTGTTGCTTTTATTCCGATGGAAGAGGACGTTGTCTCGTGACACAGGACAAATTGTGCATGATCCACAGTGTGATACTCTGCAAAAATAACTAATTGTAGTTTATTTTTTTCTTAAAATACAACGCTGTCGAACAAAACTTGACGTCTTCCACCAGGGTGACATTTTACTCTAACCGCAATATATATCTCTTCTACTAAAAGTTCCTAAATGGGCCGGAAATGCATGTCCTTTTTATTGCTCGTGTCAACAGTTATATTAGATTTACTAAGCAACGTACTTAATATGACATCGATTTGCAGAAATATTTGGAAGTTTTTGCGTTTACAACGACAAAGATAACGGATTCATAGTGGAGTGACACGGCAACATATACCCTTGAAACGATGAACAGGGAGAGAGAGAAAGAGAGACAGAGACAGAGAGTGACAGACACATAGAGACACAGAGACAGACTGATAGACAGACAGAGCAGGCAGACTGAGTAGAAAGAGTCAAGGAGATAGGTAGGCAGTGGAGGTATATCACCAATCGATTCAGGCAATAGAGAGGGACGACAGGACTTCGTCATCGGGTAAACACAAACACGTGCTCTGCCGTAGACAATAAGACCTATATTTAAATGTTCCCTCCTAAAAAAACTTAAATTACCTGCCATTGTAGAGAAATACATATCACTTTCATTAGTTGGAATAAATATCTCTGGTTGCTTACTTTGACTTTTCGTTGCGAGAATATTCAAGATATAACACGAAAATTTACTGTAACTATTGACATTTAATTCCTGGGATCATGTTCGATATAAAACATAAGCACATGCTTCTACTCCGGCTTTCAACTGTGTTCACCTGGAAAAGTATAAACTCAAGCGTACAAGAAAATATACTAGGTGTGCATCACTATATTTCAAAATGTTCAATCCTGCGACGCTAGGAGTAAGCTACAAGATCAGAATGGCGTAGAAGTGACCATTTTTACTGTCTAGACAGTTTTAATTGCTGACATATTATTGTACTATAAGGTTGATCTATAAACAACGCGTAGTTACTGGTGTGCGGTTTATGATAAAAGCGCCGCCTGCCAACAGAGTCATTAGGTGAAAGGCCAGAAATCGGCAAATGTATACAGTATTAGGTCATAAAGTGAGGGATGTGGAGGTTGCGTGCCAAAACAAGGAAAGCCGATAAAAGATGTGATGCCATTTCGACTGCAGCCCGGGGAAGTACTCAAATAGAAAAGTGTACAAGTATGTGCCTCCAGAAAGGCCCATTTTTTTCACAAAAAGTCCATAAACATTGGTCAAATTTTCATCCAAAAAAACAACAACATAGGATTGGTCGATAACAACGCAAATGTCCCATGCTTTTGGAAATCCTTCACATCCATCAGAATAGAGGTGAAAATTTCTCATATTTGTCAAGCAAATCCCTGAGAATTGGTCATAACGCGCGGCTAGATGATTGCAACTTGGGGGGCACATCCCCGTATGAAAATATCAAGAGTACTTCCAGGGATTACAGTATTACAAAACTGTCATCAATTTGATTGTATAGACGTATGGCTGGCTATCAGAATCTTTGCATGCTTCGTAGACCTATAGCTTATTTGTTTTCATTTTCTTTCGAGGTTTACGGAAAAATATATACTTATTTCATCCCGCTTTAAAGAGAATGTTCTAAGTAACACTAAAAAATTATGATTTTCGAAGCCGTGCCCCTATAGGCTTGGGACACGTAGACTGCTCGCCGTTGTTTATGAGCCAAGAGCCAATACAATGTTTGCGCATGTGTAGGGATAATGTACACGTCTCTTTGAGACCCCTTACTGACAAATGTGCTCTTGATATACTGCCACTTTCAATAAGTGTGAGTCAACCACAAACGTTAGGGAAATGTAGACATATTAAAGACAGAGAGAGAAAGTTTCAAAAGAGTTATAACGTTTATAAATTATTATCAAGTATATTTAATGTCGCATTAATTAAATGTAATAATTGCATTGCTTTTGAGTAAAGCAGAGTAATTGACATTTTGCATTTTGAAAAAACCCAGAAATGTTCATAAATTTTAGAGGATAAAAATGCACAGAGTAATAAATATCTTACATTTCTACCCTGTTTTATTAAAACAATGATTTAATTACTTTTACCTAAATTTGAAACATCAGAAACTTTAGTCGCAGTCGGAGGTTACGAAAATGTTATAAAACCGTTGTTAAATTAGCAAATTTTCAACACAGTCTCGGTGTTGCCTTTCCCGGGAAGGATAGCCTGAGTTACATTTGTCTCCAGGTAAGTCGTCATTTTTAAATTACCTTTCCACATGCTTGCGGTTGTATATTTTGAATAGCTCTGGCTCACAATTCTTCAGCTATTATTGAAAATATTGTCGAACATTTCAATTTTTTCTTTTTTGGGGGGAAATTTTCTATCGCCTTCAATGTGTCTGAGTATTCACTACCTTATTTCGCTCATTCGTTTCTCTGGTCTGCCTATCAGAAACATTATGTTTCACGTTGAGCATAAAATCCCCTTTTGTCGTATCTTGTTGCGCTTTGCTTTCTTGAAAAAAGGTCCTTCGTTCTTTGAAGAGGTCTACTGTTTTTTTATTGCTGTTATTAAACCATATTGCCTTTGAAAATATGCCCTTTTCAATCACCCTGCGGCGATGGCGTTGGTCATTGTAAACCAGGCACCTACGCATAATACTATATTTGTGACGGCCGTATTTGAGTTGCAACACGAAAAAAAAATATTTCATTGTTAAATCAAAGTAGTGTCTTATTCGCCAATATTTGAAAAACGTTTTGTGGTCACACTTCGGTAAGCATTTTTGCAACAAATCTATCTGATGTGAAGCAATGTCACCCAAAAGATGCAAAACGTTACGCTTTATTGTGCTTTTCACAGCGATAACGTTCACGGAAACATATTGCTAGTGCGTCACCAAATTTGAGCTGAGGGACAATGATAATACATTTAACTATGGACGAAGATGTCCTGGATATTGTAAATTCAAATATTATAACGAGGATATATCAAATGGAATTCATTCCCTGTTTTTTTGCCAGAATAATATTTTCCTGATATTTAAAAAGGAGTTGCGACTAAATGGTCTTACCCTCGGGTTCTTTATTCTCTCTCTTCTAGATGCAATGATTTCTAGCGAAGGAATTGTGATCATGGACGTTCTCAAATTTGTAGCGCTCTTTTTGGTGGTGACGATGTGTACTGCCGAGGTAACATCTTCCTTTCCTTTGCCGATTAATGCCTACAGGTCTATTTTACAGCAAAAGAAATAGTTCTTGTTACAAGTGTTTAAGTCTCTTCAAAAGTTCAGTATTAACATATATCTTCATTACTCGAGATAGCAGCAAATTGTTTGGACTAGTTTTGCAATAAATAGGTTTGACATATCTGTAAGCCCAGAAAAAATTGAGGATTTTCACATTTTTTTCCAAGTAAAAATATTCGTCCTCCCGTTTCTGCTGGAGCCATACGTTTCCATGAGTTAGGCATTAGTAAACAGCATTGCAAACGTGCGATCTGTACGCAGAGATATCCAGTGACCGTAGAGCACGACGGCGAGACTTACGAAGGTTTGGTCGAAGTTAACATCGACAAAGGCGAGGAGATCTACAAAACAGGTTACACCGTGCCAGAGGACGGCTCAGAGTCGAAGACAGGACTGTTTGCACCGTACACTGTACGCGACGTTAACAAGGTATGTATTTTTTTTATTTCAGACCCGTTAAGACCCGTTACGGATTTATTTATCTGCATTTACCTGCATATAAAGATATTTGACTTTTTGTACAATAAACATGAGAGAGAGAGAGAGAGAGAGAGAGAGTGCGTCAGGTGCCAGCGCTTCTGTGTACATATTAGTTGAGTTAACGTTTTTAGAGAGGATCTGTTACCGTAACGGTAATGCAAAACTGTTTGGTCGGCATCAATGCAATTCATATGCCATTTCTTGCTTTGAGATTTATATTCAACGTAACCAATTAAATAAGTATATCTTTTACCATGTTGCACACAGAAAGTGGACGCCATTGTCGATGAAGATAACAATGTGTGCTACCTTTCCGTGTACGATGCCAACGAGGAGGTCAACCCAGTGGACTTAAAAAGCGAAATGGACTCTCCATCCGTAAGATTTCATATCAAGATATGTTTTTAGGAATGTATTTCTCATTTTTATACTCTTATTATATACTTTTATACGGATCTAAATCAGTCAGTACGGTGCCGAGCGAGTACATCTGTCTGCCTGTCTATCTGTCTCTCCGTCTGTCTATGCGTCTCTCTGTCTGTCTTATTGTCCGTATGAGAGTTAGCGTAGACATGATCATCGGTCAAAGTGATTGACGACCTTGAAAGATTTACTGACACATTTACTGCTAACCTGTTATGATCATTTACGTTCTAGCTGAGATAAGATTTTTACAATCTTGACATTTTGAGTATTTCTGAGTAATTGTAGAACACGGCCAGATTGTCCACTTCAAGGGTCATTTGCGCAATTAAATGTATTCAATGGGTGCACATTAAGTGGTCGCCATTAACATATAGGGCCGCATCGCACAACTAATAATACATCTTAAATTCACTGTCAGGCGAAGAAGGTAGAGGAATCCAAAACTGTCACGAAGCTGGAGGGACAGATCGTCGAGGATCCAATCGCAGATGTCGCATCAGTGTCGTCAGTGGTCGCTCCGTATTGTGCTGACAAGACTTCCTATTGGACGCTCATCAGAAAAGAAGAAACGACTTGTAGTGGCGTTCCGTGCGAAGATGAAATCCAGGCGTTATAAGGTATGCATACTTTATCTGTATATTTTACGGGGCGATCATCCATAGCAAATATCCGTTAGCTTGAGCTAGCTCTGTGAAGAACTTATATCCAAATGAAAACATCATCACTATAGTTTTATTAATTCATTCGTTCGATCTGACGACGGTGACACCCTCTTCAGTTGCCCCTCCATGCTCCCTTGGGGTTATTAAGGCAATATACCTACCCTTTCAAGCGATGGAATTTTCTTGAAACGATGACACGTCATTTATGGTGCATCGTCTCTGCACGTCTTTCTGTGACCCCAAATAGTTACAACGGCAAAGTTAAACTTTTATAGTCAAAACGATTTTGACATGTCAATAACACTGCTATATCTGAGAGACAAGTCATGCTATTGAAACAATGTCACAACTAAAATATAATAGAGCAGTTATTGTGCGCACGACGAATTTGCAGAGTATTTCATCGAGGATGATGACAGTAAAATTTGATCTTTCAAAAATCAATAATTCTAATCAAAAAACAGTCTTCTCTTTCTACCGTTTCAACCGTTTCAATTATGATGATGATGATAATGATGATGATCATCATCATTATTATCACCACAACCATCACCACCGTCATCATCATCATCAGAGCTACCCTCACCGCCACTGTCACAATCATTATCATCACCGTCGCCGTCGTCGACATTGTTGCCGTGGTAATGATGATGATGATGATATGGCGGAAGAAGCCGTAGAAGATGTTAAACTTCATTCAAGTTTAAAGTTTTAGAGTTATATTTTTTGACTTTTTTGTTTATTTCTTCCGCCTGCCAATTTACAGCTAGAGGGATATGTCTAGGATGGGGATTTGAGTGGAGATTTAAATGGGTGGAGAGATGCCTGTTTGGTCTGTGCGTGGAGGTCAAAGTCAAATACAAGTTTAGAATATGTGTAAGTTTTGGTTAAATTGCCAATGGTTCTTCTCAACAAAAAAAAACTGAAGAAAGTAAAGATTACAGAGAAGCTATTGGTTCGAAAAACTCCATGGCAAATCATGTTCCCCTTTTGCGTTCTTACAGAATTACAAATATAACATCGTTGATGACTTGTAAAGCTTCTGGTACCATGATTTGCTTTCATTAAAGTATATGTCTGACTACATGACATTTGCGTATTCACTGTGTATCTTTGCCTGCTGCTACATATAGGTACTCAGTAAGCGTTCTTGTTTGTCTGGCGAAAAGCACGGGCTACACTTTGTTATTTCTCGCGTTGTACACCCTTACTGGCGGATGTTGCATACACACTCGTGATAAACCAAAGACTTTTCGACAGTTTTGGGAGGGCTTGTAAGACATTCTTCACATTTTAAGACTTTGCTAATAAATCAGGAAATTAAGGATATATTATCAAAAGTGCACCATTGGCTTGACGTAAGGTGATGTTTTATCAACATTTTCAGAAGCTAGAAAAATCTGACCCGATTAAATTTCAATCCCTAGAACTGTCATCTTTGTGAATTTGTTATGAACCCCTTCTATTAGAGTAGCATATTCTTCTTGTAGAGTGTCTTGATGTTTTTGTTATCCTTCTATGCCTTATACGCTGATTCATCGCCTTACGATAATTTATATACCTATCTCTCCAATAGCTTTATATCTACACTGTAAAAATAGCGGACGCCAGACGCGTCTTTACGCGTTCAAAATGTACGTGTCGGTGTTCAAATTTGAACGGCTAGTGTTCATATTGTTAACACTAGTGTTCATATTATTAACAATGGTGTTCTTAACCTGAACACGTAGTGTTAACAACCATCTCCTTCAAGTGTTCAAAAACTCAGCATCACAGAAATTTTACAATACTGTGAAACAATTAACAATCTTATGTTTTTTTTACTTAACAATGGCTATATTATATTTACTACTGCCTCGCTGTCCGGCAAACGTACACGGATTTTGGTGTAACGAATTTCCCACAAAGTGAAAAATATTTCCGGTCTACAATTGCTGAAAGCATGATTTTTCTTAAAAAGAAAGTATACAAAATAATTTTATACATTTATTACGTGTTGAAATTTTGAAAAT
>LD347881.1:124400-137331 GCA_001465055.1 Ptychodera flava | reverse complement strand
GATTATTTTGCTGTTGTCTTCTGCTAAGTCAAACTGTTGACTGCCAGTCAGAAATTGCACCACTAACAGAGTATGTTGTAATAAAATATATAATTAAGAATATGTAACGTAATGATGTGTAGTCATTTATTAATGAAACATTATTCCCTTGGTACAGAGAAGAACTTATCATTACACACCAATCCTGATTTTAACTTCCTGTCATTTGGAATTATTTTGTTCTGGTGAAGTCAAAAGGCATATTAGCAGTGAAAATTACTTGAATGTGCGAAAAAAAGAATTGACTGATTTGCACAATGAGTTGATTCTCCTACAGCATGTATGTGCATCCGATTGAAACTTTATGCTGGTTTTACCATTTGACCTCTCTAACCAAATCAATAAATGAAAAGTTATTAATCCAGAATTGACAGGAATTTATTCTCAAGCTGTGCCCGTGTGTAACACGGGTTCCTTTCTAGTTAAAAAAAAGTGTGTTTCTGGTAACTCGACCTTCCCTCTTTAAAACCCTCGGCCACTAACTTTGTTTCGTTTTTCGAAAATAGTGCATAATTTTGCCAATTTTTCCATTTCTTGATGAGTCGCACCGAAATATAATAGTGTGATGTAAAACTGATCATTGCTTCAAAGTTATTGAAACTTATACTCTACCAAAATTGCATTATTGGGTGTCACCAAAAGCTACATTTCGGCAAACTGCAATTCCAAACTTCATAATTTCCGCATAGAAATATCCGGTGACCGTAAAACATGGTAGAATGACTAACGAAGAATTGGTTGAAGTCAAGTCAACAAAGACAAGGAGATCGATGGGACCGGATGCACCATTTCTGAGCACGGTTCTGTGTCAAACAAGATTGGATATTATGCTCCGTATACTGTACGGGATGTCAACAAGGTATTCACTTCAATATTTTCCAGTAGCCAGTCTCAGCGGTGAACTTAGCTTCAAGCGAAATGGAATTTCAATGTTGTCATTCTACAATAAAATACACTGTCAGAATCGACATGTGGGAACATGTGACCAATGCATCAAACAGGTACAACATTACGTAAATATCATTCTCTGTCTCGCATACCTTACATCTTTGGTTAAACTTATCCACAGTATTTAAAACTTCTCCAGAACATTTCGCCTCAATCTGAGTGATGTCTCTCATTTTATTTTAATCAAAACTCTAAGCGATTATACTATTCGAGCTTGCGACCGACGATTACGTTCCAAATATTCAATCTGGGAAGTCGTCGACTTTGTGACAGATTCCGAAACCCTATCGAATTTAATGTCGGGTTTCACTGTATAACATTAACGTCAGTTTTGTAATTATTTAAGGGTCAATATTTTATTGCAACGTGTGCTATCTCGTATTTCGTTTTTTAATGCGACAGCCTCGTTCAATACAGAAGATGGACGCAGTTGTCGATGAAGACAAGATATGTGCTATTTTTCTATGTACGAGGCGAACGAAGAAGTCATTCTCGTAGATTTGTAATTTAACATGGAATCGTCATCGGTAAGATTTCGTGTTCGTCATGTAAAATTTTAGTTGACTCCATTATGTCCGTCTGCCCGTCTGCCTGCCTGCCTGCTTGTCCATCTGAGTATAATTATAAGAGTGTGGGAGTCCGTATATCGTCCCCGGTGCGCATTCTACCTTAAAGTTAAGTATGACTTATTTTGCACAATTTGGATTTTTATATCGTTCAAATTTCTCAAAAGTGTTTGGTGCCCTATGGCTGAAAGTTGCTATATTTACAAATTACCCATAGAAACAAGTGTTTTGCTTAAAACACAAAAGCAGATAAGCTTACATATACAGGCTAAACCAACATTACTTCACTATCCAATTATCCCAAATTAGTTTTAATCGTGTTGTATACAGCAGTAAGTGACTATCAAACTTTCGCCTAGGTTGGCCATGGTCCTGTCGTTAACTGGATTTTAAGAAGCGCCCCCTAGAATTATTGAGCAGTGCATCTTTAAAATTTGCAGTTTCATTTATGTGTATGATACTACGGTTGTAACCTCTCTTCCTTCATACCTCAGTGTATATGATGACGTGTATACAAGTGTCGTGGACATTAAATAGAGTTGAGCAGTTAGAGAAAGCAGCCATTCAGTGCTAGTAGTAATGATTTCATGTGCTTCAAACATGATAGTATCTTACACGCGCAGACTACTGTATCCAAATTATTGACCTGATAAACAGTGCTCTAGCGAAAAACACTGACCACCTATAGACAAAGTTAATGGAGTAAAAATTTGACTTCTTGTCGTCTTTTTAATGGATTGATTACTTCAGAATTCCGGAGGTTTTTCAAAAGTGCAACATTGCCGGGAGTAACATCACGGAAGCAGATGACCATGCACGTAACACGTATTCACTCGCAGGTAATTGAGATTTTTCTCCTTAAACACTTACAAGTATTTGCCTATGGTAATCCATCATATGTCCCAATTTGAAGTAGAATCCGTGATTTGAATGTTTGTGTACTCCAATGGTCAATTGCATTCCACAAAAGCAATGCGTTGTTGTGTATAAAAAAAACTAGCTCACAAAATCTTTATTTTGACAATACGGCTACCTATGCCACCGTTTTGGCGGGAAATTTTCACAAACCAACAGCAAATTGAATGCAGGTGTTTAACTCCTCCCTGTCCCAGTATCCGTACTGATAACGTGTAAACAGACGGGTGGTCCGGAGATATGACTTGATAAACTAGAACTTACACGGTGTATATCGTGATAGGTGGCAAATATTTGTCCTCAGTCAGTCGCCCTCTCTCATTGATAACTCTACTTGCCATCCCGACAAGAGATTTGACCTTAGAAACTACAAAACACTCGCTCTCTGCATTTCGATATTTCCACGCCTACGCTTAATGAGATTTCTGATGCTTTAAAACGAAAAAAGGAAATGACTGCCCGCCTACCCGTTCGCTGCACCCTGTGGACCTTTACATGTAAGATAACGTTTACAATCGCCAACCCTCACGAAAAAAATCCAAAAAAACACCTTTCGCACGGACACCTGTACAGCCTAATAGCTAGAGTTATGTATCCTATGTGTATAACGAATGCCGGCCAACTGTGTCTTCTATCACGCAGAGACTGTGTATGACAAGAAGTAAGATTATCAACTACATTGTTCGGGGGAGAGGAGGGGTGTCCGGAAAAGCCAGAAAGATCATGCGCAAACGGTGTTTTATAGTACAGTTCGATATTTGAATATTAAATTTGAAAGTTGGATGTGCTTGAGCAGGAATTTAGTTCCAGTCTCGTCTTGTTAATGGCAAATATATTCAGTTTACAATCGGTACTGATTTGAAATAGGCATTTGTTTGACAGCGGTAGTTGGCTGATGACATCACCAACAGCGTTAATGGCGTCATCTGGAAACGATCATGCATACTATGATGACCGATTCACCAAAACATGTGACCACCATCCCTTATTAAAGTTTTTGAATGATGTTGATTGGTCAGGGACGGTGATCACGGATTTCCGCATTCCCGGATGGAGCATATATTTATGCAAATTGAATGGTGACGGTTGGCATTTGCTTACCTCCATGGCAAACGAAATTATATCTCACACATCTGCAGTCTATGATCACACAGACTAGGGACAGTCATCCAGATCATCGGTAATTGTCTTAGCAATATTTGTAGCCATCCGCGGAAGTCACCAAATCGAGTGAATTATTTCAGACTGGTTAGGCATATGTAAGTGCATCTGGTTTTAGGTATATGTAAGAACACTGACTTGTCAGTTCAACGAAACGTAATACATGTAGAAAGGACGTCTGGCATTTTTACATTTGCTTCCCGAAGTCTCCGTGTGATATGTCTTCATATATAGCACTACGATTTCATAAAAGTTATAATATATTCAACATAATTATTACAAACTTCTGTACAATATTATTTGCATCGTGCGTATTTGACACCAACGCATCTCAGTGTCCACACCAATTGAGCCATGTCCTTTTGTGATAGCATTTGACCCAGGAGCAGATATTTGGATTCTCATCCCCCCACCCCCGATACTTTTTTTTAAAAAACCTGACTACTGTTTGTGGGCATTCGATTCAAAACTATTTTAAGTAAGCAAAAAATTTTCGTCACAGAATTTTGAAAATCGAACATTTCTCCACTGCCACCCCATGATAGAGTATGTCGGTCCATCTTGAATATCACAGCAATGTCTGTACAAAATGAAACAAACCAGCTGTTCACGCTTCGTCAATTGCGGCTGTTTCCGTACTAAATGCAAATATAATTGGAAGAGGTTTGGCGGCAATTTTAAATTAATGTCAAATTTTTTCCTCTAATCCAAAATTTAGCGCTATGATTTCTGATTTATACTCTTGATGTGGTAGGACAATGCTTGAAAGTTTCATTGAGGTGAGTACCGGCAAATGTTTAAGTCGTTAACTTTCGAGGCGCATACTGCCTTAATGCAAATGTAACGTAACAGCTTCAGTGCTAATTTTGTAATGAATACAATTTAACAGACGAAACGAGTTCGTGAAAGAGGGGAGGCGAAATGAGCTGTATTGAGGGCGCAAATCCGAGAGAGAATGCAACTGGAGCAGGCACATCAAAAGATTGTCCTGTGTGAAACAATGCATATAAATTTAACCCTCTCATCAAAACAATGTTTTCAGTAGGTCTTCATCCTACATATTTGGTGATTTTGAACAGTACCAACCAGGTCAAGACCTAATATTGGAGCCACAGCCTGAACAAAATGCCGAAGGGCAGAACATAGCTTCGCCAGGATTAGGGTGATTTACATAAATTTACATATTGGCAGAGCGGAAAATTCGGGACAGATGCCACTCTCCCCGCAGGCTACGGCCATGTCCATGCTTTTGAATAAGACTCAATCGCATCTTTGTGATTTGTTTTTTGTTCAACAGACCAGTTACTGTAACTTTTTATGCTTCTTTTTTCACTTTTATATTTTCTAGGTGGACCTACAATTTCTTGTTCTACTGCCTGAACCATTTTGAGATCAACAGAATTCAACTTGTCAACTCCGACTGTACATGTGTAAAGTGCATTGCTATTGTTCAGAAGTCAAATCTGGCCAGAATGAATGTAAACAGTAACAGTGCATTTTACACATTACACGGCGTGTTGACAGGCTGAGTCTTGTAACATGTTTGTGGGAGTGGAACAAGAAACGTTGTTTATATTGAAACAAAAAACAAATCATCAAAAATTACAGAGTATGATGATGGTTTTAGGTTGTATATTCATATTACATAACGTGAAACATGTATGTTAGGAATTGCAGAACTAATGACTTGGCATGCGATATCACGTAACCTATCGTGAATGAGATAAATCGTCGGAGAGCAATCTTACCGGTTTCAAGGCATTGAAACACAGAGACCAATATACGTCATGGATTCAACACCGAGGGCGCTGTTCTGCAAGCACAATAACCTTCATCGCCAAGCATACTTTGTTTAATAGTATTCAAATCACCAACAACCTGCGATAGTCGCATACAGCATAATCATTTTGAAAAATTTTGAAGACCTGCTAGGAACAAAATTATGATATATAAGAATAACAAGCAAAACTAGCTTCGACTCAAAGGGGAAAAAATTCAGGACACTATCCCCGTGTCTCTCTCTCTCTCTCTCTCTCTCTCTCTCTCTCTCTCTCTCTCTCTCTCTCTCTTATGTTTGCTTCATTACCCGTACGTCCGTGTCACTCTTGACGCAATGATTTTTTTTATTATTTCCTTCTCACAGCAGTTAGTTACATAATATTAATAAGAATATTAGAAAAGAAAAAGTTAATTCTTCGTGATTACGAAATTCAGAAAAAAGCTGCTGCAGTAATTAATGTCGCGCTTTCCAGTCCTAGGGGAAGAAAAATTACATTGCGCAAACTCGGTGAATGAATAGTCTGTCATCGGTAAATAGCGTTTTTAATCTTACTTTTGGCTTAGTTTTTGGACATCAGACATTTTCCTTATTCATTAATTATTATTTTATCAATGCAGGTTTTTTGTTGAATAAAACAGAGGACCATTCTATCTCTGAATCAGGTTAAATCTAAACTCGATCTTATCACGTCGTGGTTCGTAGCCCCGCAAACTGACTGTTCGTTTGTGGTAGTATATCATCTTCAAGGACACACGCCCTCAGTCGTGATAGCAATAGCTTGTTTCGTTTTTACGAAATGAAATCGGTGTCGAGCGGAAATGCATAAACTTGGACGACACGTTTGTGTATGGTGTGGGATGTCATGAAATGGACGTATTTGTATGATGAAGTAGACTTGCTGATCAAACAGAACCCATCAAGAAAAATGTGCGTTCTTAACCTTCTTGTTGCGATACTAAACTTGAATAACCTAACACCCTGCTGACGCCACTAGGGTCTACGCACGAATAAACTTACCCTCGTGAATATTCGTTGATAACGATTGAAAAACGGAAAATGGTAAGAAAGATTGACACACGTTTTAAATTTACTGATGAAATTTCGTTTTATTGCGATTCTTCAAAGCGTAACATAAGAAACGTTGAAATGTGAACTCAATGAACGCATTCACTAGCTATAAGTCAAACAAAGTGTTTGAGTAGGGAAGTTTACCGTTAACAGTTACTATGCAGTAATATTCTAAAATGGCTAACAATTCTGATATCAGTCTAACACATCCAATTACAATAAAATTGAAAAGCACTCTCGCAATAACAAAACGAAAACTCGAAAGTCTTTGCACTTGTAATTTGCCTCCGTGTGCATTAAAGGTTGATTTGAAATTAAAAGACTGGTTATAAATTCGAAGTACAAACATTTATATGTCAGTAAAATCTCTGAAAAAATAATACTTTGTGACATTAAAATAATAATAAGTGAAAGTAGCGATGTCTACAACTGTCCTATCTCTGCTCGAAAAATACAAGTTTTCTAGTCTCATAGAGATTGCATTTGTCTTGTCAGGAATTCAAACACATCAGCTAATCTAGTGTTTACAGTATGAAACAATCCAAGGAGTGATTTGACAAAGAAGAATACATAGAAGATGATTTCTGAAGTAGTATATAAAACAAACATTATTAATAAGAACAATGTTACTAATGTATACAACACCGTGAATGTACCGAGTGTTCATCTATGGTAAAAAGTACAAATTGAGAAACACGATTTTTTGTTATAAAATATAGAAATAAAAACGCCATACGTCAGTCATTATGGTAACGATGACGATGAAGGTTTAAAACTAACAAGCAGGCTCACTTAAAGGAGCTTGAAAAATCAACACTTATTTTTAAACATTCTACTATCAACGTGAACTACAAGTTCTTTTTTATTTCTTCTTGAAAAATACACACCGGTATTATTTGTCCCACATTTTGGAAAAAAAATGTTTTGCAAGTGTTGTAATAAACTCGAGATTTTAGGCATACACAATTGCAAGAACACAAATGTCACAACAAAGTTGTCTATTAAAACTATGCTACTGAGTATTAGGTTTTTACGATCTAATAACTAGAATTGTTATAAAAATGCGTTTTATTTGAGAATAAAATGCTACGCCAAAACTATTCCATTCAAACAAAATCAAATATGTTGTGGCAAACATGGTGAATACAAACTCTGATTAAAAAGTATTAAAGCTTTCATTATGGTAATACCAGTAAAATAACAGTAAAAACGGAACTGTTGATTGCAATAGTACAGAAATAAAAACCAACAGTAGTCAACATCGCTCCAAAAATAGTCTTCCCGCCGGCATGATATCTTTATTTATATTTCAATCTCTATAAATCTCATAAAAAACACGGCAACGACACAGCATCACAAATATCGTAATGTGTACTTCACTTGTCAAAGTCGATAGCGACGAAACTATCTGGCCTGACGCCGGTAATTGTAATAGCGCCACCTATCAGATCGCAGCTGATACGCGCAATATTTCAACAGTCAATTGTCAACAGGCTCATCCCTCATCTTTTGAAACAGGGACGTGTTAAAAATACATAAGTGACAGGACGTGCAATTCATCATTATAAAGCTAATCTCTGTGGTTGCTATCACGGACTTAACAAAACTGACACAAAATCAAAGGTTTGGATTTTTTCTAGGACTACATTTTCTACGGCGGAAGTTATTCCGGGTGAAGTATACTTGTAGAATCAAAACAGGTTGCTGGCTAAAGTCACCTGTGGATTTACTCCCGGAATTTTACAAATGTGGCTTTGTAACAAGAAATCGGAAGGTATTATTCTGACCAGGATTAGTCTCAGAGTGTATGGGCATTGTTCAGGTAAGATCTGATGTGTGTCTTTCTTGAAATTGAAACAAATATGAGAAGATTTCACAGCGATGCTTGGATGAATGTTTACAGTGAATACAACTGTCGTTGCAATGCTGTACAGAATTAAAAAATGTATTCTGTAAAATAATATGAAAATTTCAACCGATCACTTGTGATTTCTACTTTATGAACTTAATTACATCAAGAGGTAACATTCTAACCCCCAACATGACCAGGAAAATGTGAATATTTTCTGAATAAAATGACATATCTACATTGATCAGGTCAAACAATTGCTTCAAAACAATCACATTACAATTAACAATTTCACAAATATTATAGGGTTATTCACAAAATACGGCCCTGTATGGACGAGGGCTCAGAGAGTGACGTATTGGACGAGCCGGAGGCGAGTCCAATACGTCACTCACTGATCCCGAGTCCATAGACCACTTTCCCGGAAGTAGATTTCAAAACGAGACTACGCGCACCGGGGTGTTCCGGTGTATGGGCTGCTGTGGTCTGAGGCGGAAAAAACCTGCTTCTCGGAGGAGGGAGTTGGAGGAAAAAAAGTTTAGACTTTTCAAAAATCAAATGATAATTATGTCAAAATATAAGGCTGACATACCGGTCATTTTCATCATAAAAGCCAAAGAATATTACATAAATTCTAACACTACGAGTGTTCAACGCTATGAAAGCCTGCAAGTTGTATGGAACAAGTCACACTGACGAACAACTACTTGCCCCCTACTTGCCCAGCGCTTACGATCAAGAATTAGTGCAGATTGCATGACAAATGTATTTCATCAAATAATACAAATACGGAATGCCCAATATATATTTATTTTAATTAAATTAGCAGTATTTGTCCGTAGGAACTTGTCAGTATCAATTGTTAGTATAGTGTAGAATTTACCGTCGATCGAACACCCCAGCGTACGTCGTATGTTGATGTAAATACCCTGCGCGCGCATCTAAAAACCGCGATCTTCCACTTCCGGGAAAGTGGTCCAGGGCTCCCCCTAAGTCACCAAAATGATTAGCCAACTCATTAGCCAAATCAAAAATCTTTTAGCCATTTTGAGTAACTTTTAGCCAGTTTATGATCTCAAGTGTGGCAACAGCTTTCTCGTCATTCAGGAGTCCCTACTTTTACAAATCAAGATGTTTTGTATGATGTTCATGATGGTTTTTACATTACAGAAATATGTGTTTAGTTTTTGCATTCATAATCTGTGTTTTATGACATTTCAGGGATAGAAATCCTTTTTCATTTTTGGTGGTAAACTTTAAACACTAGAAATAAAATTAGGTAGCAATTGAATTCTAAAAATCTGGTAGCGATGTTAAGTGTATATTACAAGAGGTACAGATTGAATATTTCTGCCACATTCAATTAGTATTCACAGTATGATAGCTTGTCATAAGTTACAGGCTTCTCTTGTGGCAAATTTATGCAGTCTTCCTTAACCTAAATGTTTGAGCCACACAAGTAAAACAATTTTCCATGCAGAAGACAGCATTTATGGTATAGCACAATGGCAGTGTAGACACAATTACTGTGGTATTTAAGGCCCTGGTTTTACTTCATAGTTGTGATCAAGCAGGCTGAAATAGCATCTTGAGTATAAGTACTTTTCTTGAGACAAAAAGTGCTGGGCCAAACAAAACTCTTGTAAAACAAGACACAACGATATATGTTCATTGCATTTAAATTACTCACTGTTTGAGGGCATTCATTGTTTTAATGATTATGATAACATTTTAGCCCAGATATATTTTCATTTGATATTTTGATATCATCAAGAAATGTCTGGTGATGTTCACTTCTAGATCATTAAACTGGTGGAATCTACAAAAAATATTAAAATCATTCAGAATCACATAATTTCTTGTATAAGTTATAGCAGTTTGAAAGTAGGCCAAATGGGAGTCAGTCAAGCTGAATGCCATTTAAATTGGAAGGCAGCAAAATTACCTTTCACCTATCGGATCACCCTAGGTGGTTTCTTGTGAACCATAATTGTGTAATTAGGGGGTCTTTATGCATGACATCACATGATGAGATGACCTAGACTTGACCTTTCAGATAACCTCAGTTTTTCTCCTTTTCCTTTGTATTATGACTCCGTTTGTGAAAGTTTCCTTTGAAATAATGGTTTTTACTATCAAACTGAGTAGTTGCAGGCCAAATTTTGATACAGCAAAGTAGGTAAAACTTTTGATAGACTCTTGAAGGACGACCCAGGACTCACAGAGGCAAAGCAGGCCTCAGTGTATGTATTGTAGTATTGAACAGCAACAGTGTTTGTTTTACGTACCAGGGAATTGGTAACTTTGTAGAAAGGAGATTAAACTGTTTCAATACATTGCAACTTTGTAGGAAGGAGCTCGAGGGTAAACTGTTTTAACATCTTCCAACATTTTATTGTTAGGTGTAGTTTTCTGTTGAGGAGGTGTAAGAATTCAATAGCCACTACATTAGCCAAACAGGAATTTTTGTAGCCATTTTTAACTTTCTTTCGCATTTGGCGAATTGGCGAATAGGTAGCGGGAGCCCTGTGGTCTATACAGGGCCGTATTTTGTGTATAACCCTATTATTATACACCTCCCTCCATTAATCGTCCGTATAAACTAATTCTATGGTAAATTTTGAGGGATGCGACACGCACAATATGAGTGGAACGCGCGATTGTTGAAATATAAATTGCTACATACCCCTGAAAATTTGCGCGTCGCGTGTCTCCCGTATTCGGGACTCCGCGTACTATACAAAATGCGGTCTGGACGGTCAAACTCCTATGGGTTACGGCAGTAGGTGTATAATAATGACTGATAAATAATACAAAATTTCAATGTACGAATTAAATATTTATATTTCTGAATTCCTTACATCCAGACAAGAAATTCTAACCCCAACATGACCAGGAAAATATGAATAGTTACTGAGAAAAATGAATTGTTTGTGAACTCCATGTCAAACAATGGCATCATTCCAAAACAAACAAGATGGCCATTTCTTTACATTTCAAAAAGGTTGACTCTGAAAATTATACAAAACTTCAAGCTATGAATTTAATTTTAACATTATTTGATTCCTTACATCCAGAGGAGAAATTCTAACCCCATCATGACCAGGAAAATATGAATAGTTTCTGAGAAAAATGAAATTATTGACATTGTTCAATGGCGTCAAAACAAAGAGAATTAGAATTTCTTGACAATTTCCAAAAAGTTGACTCTGAAAATAATACAAAATTTCAAGCAATGACTTCAATTCCACTTGAAGTCATTTCCTTACGTCATAACGTGAAATTCTAACCCCAACTTGGCTGACAAAAAATGGTGCGTTTTGATGAAAACGGTGGAAATTGTGTCAGTTATGGTGGTGATGTGTTTGTAGGTTGTTCAATTGTACAGGTTGTATTTGCTGCAGTATTTGCACTGACTGTCTTCTCAGATTTCTTACTTGTAAATGACCTTGACAGTGGAATCAATGACATCTGAACAAACTATTCTACCGTCTGTAAAAACTGCAATGTCATAAGGGTATACATCTTCAGTTACAGTTTCCTGGTATTCACCCTGCCTATCAAATTTCACTATCTTCCTAACATCTACCACATAAATATTGTCTGCATTGTCAACTGTAACTCCCGATGGACTCACTAAGTGATCTCTTCCAAATTGATTCAATATTTCAAGATTACTGTCCAAAACAGAGATACAATTTTCATCACCCTGACATGACACTATGAGTTGATATTTGCTATTCATGGTCAAAGACCTGGGCTTACTGAGTTGTTGACTTGAAATAATGTTCCCATCTCCATTACATTTGATTACACAGTCTGCACTGTAGTCTGCTATGAAAACATTTCTGTCTTTATCAACAAATACACCAGTGGGGCCTTTCAGTTTACCCATTGCTATTATTTGTTTCACTCTACTCTTTGCATCACTCACTACAATGCATTTGTTGTCTCTATCCACTGTGTAATAATCACCATTGTCTGCCATTTTTGTGTCCAATGGACTAAATCTATGAGGTAAGCCATGAACTGTGACAGATGTTAGAATCTGTGCAGTGTCTGCTGTTACTGTCTTCACACTGCCAGGCTTGTCACTGTATGCATGTCCATAGTCACTGATAACTACAAGTCCATTCTGGTTTATTGTCAATCCCCGTGGTCTCAAGACTTCTCCAAGTTTCTCACCACGCCTTGACAATGACCTGATAGTGTCTTTCAGGGGTTTGTCTATAAGATATCAATGTGCAAATATAGGTCAAAGGTCAACAGCTGATAAAACAATAGAAATGCCTTTGAACAATTTTTTTGACATGAAACTGACAAATTCTTACAAAGTTCTTCACAAATATATAATTAATTACTTAACAATATTACAAATTTGCATAATTAATTATTTTTTCACCCATAAACACAGATATTAGACAGGTTTATGTATTTTTCATCTGTTTGTGAATTTTATAGTTGTTACACTGATCACTAATGAAAACTATTTAACATTCTTAAAGCCCCAGTATTTGTAACTTTTGACCTTTTTTTATGTTCGAAATTACATGTTATTCTCTTACATCCATCGTGAAATGTTGTTCAGTAAAGAAATAAGCCAAA
>LD347881.1:66031-110586 GCA_001465055.1 Ptychodera flava | reverse complement strand
GAAAAATCACACTAACGGTCAAGTAGAACAGCGCCCTCATCACTTCCATTTGAACGAAATTCTAATATAAATATGCAAATAGGGGTATCTCCGCTCAAGCTGTATTCACTGTGTTTTGTTCAAGTTCCATATTGTACTGACTGTCATACAAGGATAACATAAGCAAATCAAATCAAATTAGAAAAGGATCAATGCTGTTGTGTGGATTTTGCTGAACATGTCTGATTTTAATATTTCGCCCTATATATTTGGTATCCAGCAAAGGCATATTTTGATGTAAAGTCAAAATTAACACTACATTGCTGACAATATATGATACCGTTTCTGCATGAACTTTTCTTTTTTAAATTATAGTATATTAGTACTTCGAACAGATTAACAATTATCGTGATGTCAACCCATAATTTTACATCACAAAGACTGTAATTCTGTCAATTTTTTTATTTTTCAGTCATTTTATAAATTTTGCACTGCAAAGATGATTGAACAAATTGCAATGTTTGAATTTGTAAACTTAAAGAATAAAAATCCTTTGGTCACAGATTAAATTATTTTTTGAAAAGAAATTTACTTTTAATCACTTAGAGCCTTATTCTTTACGCGGTCATGTATTTCAAGGAAAATATGCCTATTAAAAACAGTAATTTCTTCACTTTCAATTTTTTTCAATACTATGACAATTATCAGCCATGAGGTTTTACAAACACAAGACCAGATAAGCGTTTTTCATCATTTCCATAGGACTCTTTGGAAAATCCATTAAAAACAGTTAAAAGTGACTTTAAATGATCACGTGGTATACATTTAATTTACAGATGCCAGGTTGTATATTTCACATGCTCTCAGGTCAGTAGGGAAGTGCGTCATTACTATTTTGGACTGTTAATTCTTATTTCTGAATTATTTAACTTTTTCCACATTGAACTATCTTTAGGCAGTTTATACTGTAGCTTTGATTTTTTTTTGATTGATGTATTTAATCATCTTTTGGGTTCTTTGGGTCCATATCCCACCTCATGCCCCTACATCATCAACCATTTGCCAACAACTCCATTCCAACAACCAATTACCTGACCTGGCCACACATTAGAGAAGGTACAGCATCATTGACGGTATTTTTAGGGACTGTTATGTCTTCATTGGAAATAATCACAGATATCATGAAGAAACAAGTGAAAGGATGTGTGGATTCCATGCTTCTCAATATCCACATGTTATCTTGTATTTAGCTGCATGAAATTGTCTGCACACATGTATATTTACTGTATTATCAACGTTTCCCTTGCAATCACTGAAATATTGGCAAACATCTGAGTTTCGATCATTTCTGTTTCGGATTATTTCGTGACAAACCTGTCTTTTTTCCAATTCTGTTGTGAAATTAATCGGCTTTTACCATATTCTGTACTGTAATGATATCCTTCACCCTATTACATGTATGTTATGTAAATGCTGGCCTTCTGCCCATATCCATATATAATGGCTGATCAGTAAATGAACTTTTAGTCAATACCATTGGCATCACTGTACTTTGGAGAGATTATACTGTTCATCACTCATATCTGCACTGAAAAGACTGTTCTTATCCTTACTGTTTTCAGAAATACCAGCCTTCTCTGTCCTTTAGAGTCTTTCAATGCCCTTCATAATAGTCTGACCCCTTATCATTATCATGAAAAATATTCAAATGTCTCCTTCCAATCAGCCATTTGAACTGAAATTTCCCGTATATCATTATTAATTATTACTGCATTTGTTATGACCTTGAAATTTGAATGACCTTTGATCTACTTTATGAATCTCAGCAACTAAATTTCTTGAGGTTTCGTTGTTGGATATTGGTCAGTGTAAGACTAGATAAGTGTTTCCCGATTTTTGAAGGAGAAATTGTATGACCTTTGACATATTTCATCTCCCAGAACTTAAGGTTACAGGTATGGTTTTGGTAAGAGTTTGATATACTAGTATTAGATGACCTTGGATGACATTTGACCTGATTTCACACATTTCTGCAACCACCAAAGCTATAATAGGTTTGATTACAGTTTGGCATTGACTACAATGTGATCAAAATTTATTCGTCAAGTTTTTGTATGATCTTCTACAATCTTTGACTTGATCCCAACTATATCAGCAATGACATGGGCTAGAGGTTTAGTTTTTTTTTTGGTGGATAATAATCCATATTGGACTGTATTTTTCCAAACGCTTTAGAATGACATTATTTACCTCTAACAAGTACATGTTAAGCATAAAATAATGTGTTGCACCTCTTGTCTCTTTTGAATAGTGAGTTCAGGGTAACTTCATTTCAGCTGACAGTGTGTAATACCGGTATGCACTTGACATACTAATATTTTACGTAAATGACAGAATACCAAAACGTTTGCTTTTCGGGCTTCATGAAGTGACATTATTTCACTCCTACTCTGCAATCCAAGGTTGTCAAGCTCAAAAACACTGAGTTTACTTTGAACCAAATATGTGTTATTCTTTCACAGTCGGGGTTAGACACAAGATGGCTCTAGTTACAATCTGTAAAAAACATCAGGCAGTACTGTTGCCATGTTGATGGGGATGGATATATGGATATGCTCTGAGTATGCTCACATCATTGTATTATGCAGGGGTGCAGAAAATGTTGGATACAGGTGCCAAAAATCAAAGTACAGGCAGCTACAAATAGTATGTGCACATAAAGTTTGTGCAGTGTGTCCTGATGTTTTACTAAAAACACGATTGGAACTAATTTGGGATAATTGGATGCTGAAGTTATGTATGTTTCATCTGCAAATATAAGCTCATCTGCCTTTCTTTTTAAGTTACACGACTGTTTTTATGAGTAATTTGTAATATTGCAACAATCAGCTAAAGAGCACCTTACACTTTTGAGAAATTTTAAAAATAGGGAAATCAAATTATCCCAAATTAGTTCCAATCGTGTTTAAAACTAAATGTTCACAGCCGGCAAATTTTGGCTGACAACACGTTGTTTTTGCCGGCTGCTGGCTATTTTCTACCGTACATCCCTGATTTTGAGATATCCACCAAGTTGGGTCATATGCAGACTTTCTCCAAGTCTGTGGGCATACTGATATCACAACAGAATACATTGAAGGTAGTGGAGTAAACTTTAGCAGACTGTCATGTTTGTGGTTGGCTGATGCATAGATCTGTGTTGAAACAGTTTCCCCAGGAAGGATGGTATTGCAACCATTGAATTATGTGCTGTTATTCTCTATTACACTGATTATAGAAGAATGTTCAATGTGGTAAATTTGTGAATTCTGTTTCTCAAAGTGGGTAAATAATGACTTGATTTAGTGAAAACAGTGTACCGGTATGCATAGAATAATAAAGTTTGTGATGGAGGTCCATTTACCACTTAACTGTGTAGTACCGCTTTGAGTGTCAGTATGTCAGTGACAGGCCTGATTTTCTGATCATTTTCTGCATGTCCTTGCATATTCATCTCAGATCATACAATGGCAAGAAAACCTTCCGTATCAAATTTTCAGAACTTTTGAGGCTGAGTGTTGTGGTTGAGTCATAAGACTATTTTCACTGACTGGCACTCAATATACAAACACAATGACTGAGTGTTGTAGTTGGATTTAAGGTTTGCATTCAATGACATTGACTGTTGGTATACAGGCAGTGTTGCTGAGTGTTGTGATTGGTTTGTAGGACGTACTGCATTCACTGACTGTTGGTATACAGGCAGTGTGAATGAGTGTTGTGGTTTGGTTGTAGGACTGCATTTACTGACTGTTGGTATACGGGCAGTGTGACTGAGTGTTGTGGTTTTGGTTGTAGGACTGCATTCACTGACTTTTAATACAGGCAGTGTGACTGAGTGTTTTGGATGGGTTGTTGGACTGCATTCACTGACTATTGGCATAGAGGCAGTGTGACTTAGTGTTGTCGTTGGGTTATAGGACTGCATTCACTGACTGTTGGTATACAGGCAGTGTGAATGAGTGTTGTGTTTGGGTTGTAGGACTGCATTCACTGACTGTTGGTATACAGGTATTGTGACTGAGTGTTGTGGCTTGGTTTTAGGACTGAATTCACTGACTGTTGGTATAAAGGCGGTGTGACTGTGTTTTTAGGTTGGGTTGTAGGACTCCATTCACTGACAGACAGTGTGACTGAGTGGTGTTGTTGGGTTTAAGACTGCATTCACTGAGTGTTGGTATACAGGCAGTGTGACTGAGTGGTGTGGTTTTGTTGTATGCATTCACTGACTGTTGGTATACAGGCAGTGTGACTGAGTGTTGTGGTTTGGTTGTAGGACTGCGTTCATTGACTCTTGTTAAACAGGCAGTGTAACTGAGTGTTGTGGATGGGTTGTAGGACTGCATTCACTGACTGTTGGTATACAGGCAGTGTGACTGAGTGGTGTGGTTTGGTTGTAAGACTGCATTCACTGACTGTTGGCATACAGGCAGTGTGACTGAGTGTTGTGGTTTGGTTGTAGGACTGCGTTTATTGACTCTTGGTAAACAGGCAGTGTGACTGAGTGTTGTGGAGGGGTTGTAGGACTGCATTCACTGACTGTTGCTATACAGGGAGTGTTGTTGAGTGTTGTGGATGGGTTGTAGGACTGCATTCACTGACTGTTGGTATACAGGCAGTGTTACTGAGTGTTGTAGTTGTGTTGTAGGAGATTAAGGAAACTACAGAAACAGCCTTTTCTGCTTCATATCTGGACATTTTACTTGAATTTGACTCTAATGGTCACCTTTATACTAGGCTATATGACAAGAGAGATGATTTCAACTTTAGTATCATCAATTTTCCACACCTCATAAGTAATATTCCACTCTCACCAGCTTATGGGTATACATTTCCCAGCTTATTCGATATGCTACAGCATGCAGTTCATATGGTGATTTTGTAGAGAGACATGGCCATCTCTCTTACAAATTATTAAATCAAGGTTACACCAGAGCAAGACTTGTCTCTACATTCAAACGCTTTTTTGGCAGGTATCGCAAGCTGGTAGATAAATACAATATCTCTCTTCGACATATGATCACTGATGGCATCAGTGACATTGGGCCTTAGTTAGTGACCACTACCTATCTGACTTATAGATTGATATATGTCGGGTGCCACATGTGGGGCAGGATGCGCTTACTATTTTTGAAACACCTGACATCACTTCTTGGTCTTCTGGCCAGAGGTCCATATATCTTTCTTTCATGAATATGACTTTGTTTGTGTACCGTCTATTTACTGTCTGTTCTGTGCTGTCTTGTGTCTATGTTTACAACTATTGTCTTGCAAATTCTGACCTACTGTCATTGGATTATGGATTGGTATGATTGCGATTATTTTACTGACTGTTAGTATACAGGCAGAGTGATTGTATTTTTATGGATTTTTAGTTTTTTATCGTTTTACACATGTACAGTTTATACCAAAGATCATTGGACAGTCTGACAACTGTGTATGAGGGAAGAATTATGTTTTAACTTTGTATTCTTGAAAAACTTTTATTTGACAATTTTTACATCTAAAAGGAACCACAGAGGTCATTTAAGGGGCAAAAAAATAAATACCACTTTGTTGAGGTGACCTTTCTGTAGCTTGATGTATGTTTGACATTGTTTTTTGGATGGGTTGTGCGTGGAATGATGAACTTTGGAACAATCATGGAAGCAAAGCCTTTCATAGAAAAAAAAATTAAATATAGTGTCTCACTTGGCAGCAAAGATGATTAATGGTCAAAGAGTATGATTGTTGAGAGTTGTGTGTCCTCTTAGAATAACAAACAGTGTATATACATGTCAAAATATAGTAAGCTTTTAATGGATTAAAATCAGCTGGTTGATTTTTGTTGTAAATCATGGTTTGTATTATCAAAATGTACCTGGTATACACAGAACATTTGTCAGTTTATACATGCAGTCTCTGTTCATTTTAGTTATTCTCTGTGTCTCTGACAAATGTTAACTCCTGTTCACAGATCGCTGTCTTTCAAATTAGAGCTCTTTTGAGTGTTTTAACTGCAGTTAGATTCCCTTATGTTCATCTAAATATCATCAAACTTGTTAGGTTGATCAATTCTCAGAGTTTTTTCAAAAGTTACTGCTTTATCAAAAGGTGTCACTTATTTAGCAGTACAAGTAAAAATCAAAGATACATGTACTTTATGGTATAAAAACTGTTTAATGGGATAACCAAGGTCCCATGCATTGTGTATGCCTGTCTGTGTTCCTGTCTATCTGTTTATTTGTCTGTGTGTCCATTACAAAAAACCATTGAGACCATGAATTTTGTATGATGGTAAAACATTTTATTGTTAATGTATTACTTTTAGTTAACTGACACAAATGTGTCTGTCTTTTCTTTATACAGATGGCACAAGATGCTGTCCATAGGATGCTTCCTGTTCATCTGCAATTTGTTGCTATTACGTAGATGAGTATAAGATATACAGAGGTAGTCAGTTGAATCAGCCTATTCATCAGGCTGTTGATAAGACAGCATCCGGATACAAGTGGAAGCTGCGAGTTCCTCATATCCAGAAAATGGAACCCTAAAAAGATGTGTGCTGAATATAAAGTTTCACCAATGGATTTAGTTTGCAGCATGACAAAAAAAGAAACCAAACTCTAGTATTTCCTATTAAGAAGTGATTCTAAAAGCTCAGACTGAACAGGAGTTTCATGAAGACATTCATTTGTTAAAGGGGCAATTTTCAATCCCTGATTCTGGCATTAGTGAGTTTACCTCCTGGACAACCACTTGGTTAGTTAGAATATTTAATTTGCCTTAATATTAAGTACACAATTTATTGCAACCAGTTGCCACCTCTGCTAATCCTACAGACATATTGCCATATTGCCGGTATTCGCCAGGTTAAAATTTCAACTGTCACGCTCTGACATGGTCTTGCCCAGAAACTGAAATGATTTCTGGAGGATATGAAGAGGGTGAGACTGTGTGATCTGGCTAAGACCTACCAGACCTCAAACGACAGTGCTCTGAAGTTGTGATGTAGACCCTATGTGAGAGCAAGCCAAAGCTGTACCGGTACAGAGATTCAAGGCTTAGCTCTGATACAATGTTGTGTCTCAAGACTGAGAAACTCAAATGATAATCACTCTACACTTAATTTGTATGAACCAACCTTTCATGATTAGACACAAATCGAGAAAAATCTGAAAGATTTCAAATGTAACTTACATATCAATGTCTCGATTGCTTTGGCTACAATGGTGTGTTGCCAATAATATTTTGTTCAGATTTTTATAGTTTTGAATTATGGTTGATGCTGTCACTACTCGATGTCTTAAGCAATTTCCCAGGCTGCTACTACTACACAAGGTCTTGGCCTACCGGTATGCTGCATGCTGCAAGTCAAAATCTGCCCTGTCAGATTCCTGACGTTTAGAATCCATTTAAGGGCAAAGTGAGATGTGTTGCTGTTTTCCACACAAAGTTGTGACAGAAACTTTTACATTTAACATGAGGGGTTTCATGGATGAACACTTGCTGTGAGACTTTGCAGAATTTACCTTGAAGCCAATCATGTGTGTTGTACATGCATCGTATTGTCTCACACAGTGAGTAGAGGAGGTAAAATAAAACACTGTCATTACTGTGATAAGTATTGTAAAAGAGGGACAGAAGGGAGGAACACTTGGAATTTCATGATAAAATCAATTTTCATCTTTTTAAAACCAATTCAAATTCTTTTTCTTTTGATCTGCGCTCTGGAAATATCAATCAAGTGTATCATCAAAGTACATGTTAAAACAGGTCCACACTTAACACACATTTTTAGAGATATTAGGTTTGCTAAGTCAAGTGAAAAGTTACTTTGGCGAATCCAAAATATAACTATCAGAATTATCAGTGGGATCCATGTTCATAGTCACCTGATGATAGTGCAACATACACTCACAGTGATTCTGTGCAAGATTTTCAAAAGGCTATATCTGATGTTAGTGAGAGGGATATGCTTGACCTGTCTGGTCTTAAAATTTAGTCGCTTATGTGCGATGAGGGCGCAGATGTTGCTTGTGGCCAGCTCTTTATAATGTACAATACAATTCATGAAGGATGGACAGCCAGTAAACAACTTCTTCAGAGTTTGCCGAGAGAGCATGGTACAGCTAAGAACTAGTGTGAAGTAGTTAAAACACTTTAGTCATAAAAACCGATCTTGCACTTAATGACTATGACAATAGATCGTTCAAAGAGAATATCTCAAAAATACCCTGTAAATGATGCAATACTTGTGAGACAGAAGTCACTTCAGTGTGAAACACTCAGGAAATAAAGTTTGTTGTGAAGGTTAATTAAGAAAGCAGTTTGTGCCATAAAAGTTGTTGTTTAATGTTTACTTGTGTTTCCATTTTTTGCCACAGTACTGTAACAGAAGATAGGATCCGCCTGAGTATATTATTTGTGAAAGTCACTAAGTATTCAACTGTCAGTTGGCCAAAATCACAAATGCTGAATACATGTAAATTTGGATAGCTAGTTCTGGCTAATCAATTTTGGTCTCAATTAGCCAGAATGGCTAACAGGTACATTTAGCCAGAGGAAACACTGATTGAATGTCTTTGAAAGTTACGTTTGTTTGTCATAGTAAGGTTTCTCAAGCTTAAGGTCTGGTGAACAAGACATACATATTCGTAGCTCATTTGCATATTGAATGAGTTTCTGTAAATAGGCAATAAATATGTTGAATGCTCCAATTTGGACCAGACCTCTAAATAAACGGCCCATACCTCGCTCTCGTCATAATAAATTTTATGCACTAGTAGGGCTAAAACCTTTGAGATTTATAGTTGAGTTTGTTAATTATCAAAATTTATGAGCATTGCACATGAATTGTTTACTATATAGCACATTAAATTCATTATTTTGCATATACCATGCTTAATGCACCGATTTTGACCAAGCTTCTGCGAGTAATTGCTTGTGCATAGATTATGATGCAGACTTATCTGTTCAGAACTACTATATTGTTTTTGCTAAATACTAAGTACTGCATCGGAAAATTGTTTCTCTATCCAGAGCTTTCGACAACTATTCATCTGTCGTTATCAATGGTGTTGATTAGCACCACTCTGCATGCCTGATCTTAAAATATTCTCCCAGATTTGAGGCAATTGATGACCAGCGTGGGTTAATGTGTTCTTTGTTGTACACAGCTTCCTTGCAAAATATTATGACTTAGCAGAGGGGTTTTGGTTTTGCAGCATCCTGAAGACAAATGGTTTCACTTGTTTGATTGAAAATGGAAGCCGCCACGCTCATGAGTGCCAGTCCTTACCCCACTCTTGTACAGAAATTTGCGAGAAATGGACGCTTTCTCACTTTATTGTTAAAGGTAAGCAAGAATACTTGCTTTCTTGCAATCAAGCTGCAAGAACTGTGCTTTCTCACATGCATCTGCGAGAAATTGAATTCTCGCAATCAATCTTCTCGCAATCAATCAGTGAGAACTATGTTTTCTCGCTCTGCATCTGCGAGAAATTTTTAAATTTTTGTACAGTGAAATGCTGATACAGAAGAATACAATTTCTTGCAGATGCAGAGCGAGAAAACAAATTTCTCGCAGATTGATTGCGAGAATTCAGTTTCTCGCAGATGCTGAGAAAGAAAACACAGTTCTCGCCAGCTGATTGCTAGAAAATTAAATTCTTGCCAATTTATTGCTTCTCGCAAAAAAGCAAGAAAGTGTCCATTTCCCGCAAATTTCTGTACTAGTGCCCTGTGATTTTGTATGGGTGCTCAGCCTGAGCTAGCCATTTTCCTGCTCCTTTACTTCTTTTTTGTCATGCTCCGCCCTGTATTCTTTGATGATGCTCTCATTGTTGATGAATGATGCACTCAAACTTCCAACTATAGGTCCCTATCAACAGGCTAATTAGGTTCTCTATCATGCCACAACTGGTAAGCCCTGTTTTGATAATGTTGAAGGGGCGCTCTGCCTACAAACTGCGGTCCATCTCTCTTTCCTCCGTTCTGAACTGAGTGCACCTATACTTTGAAGAGGATACTGCTAGCATGGTTTGTTCCATTTAAATATGCATACCTGCCAGCATGTAGACTTGTGTCAGCAACCTATCATTGCAATCTGCTGTGGCTGTGTTTTTTTAGTCTTATTTCAAGCTGCACCTCGTCCTTCATGTTCATCACTCTCAGTCCATTGCCATGGAACGTTTCATGCTTAAAGGTTCTAAAGTCCACGGACAGGCGGAACCTGTTCTTCCAGAAAATGGCCTCAGAAACATTGATGTTCTGATCTTCAATGCTGTCTGCAAAGTACCGGCGGACTACTTTCCAGAAATATTTGGGCCCAAGTTGTGAGCCTAGACTTTGTTTGCGATCCCTTCTATCATCATGCACACTTACACTTTCAGTGCCTTGATTCAGGAATATCTAATGTCTAGTTGGTCTTGTTCCTTGGCCCTTGTGAACAGAATGAGCAACCCATTCACACTTTGACAGTTAACATTGACATTTCCATTGATGGTGGTGTCACTTTCTGTGAAGGAGGTTGTGTTAAAAAGATGGACATACTTTTACAAGAAGCTCTTGGTGCTGTTATAGCAGCCAGCAACATCTCAGGTCAAGCCATTGTCTTTGATCATTTTATACTAGATCCATCTTGATGTTTATTTTTGTGAGGGCCCCTATCAGTGGTGACCTCCAAGACTCTCAGTTGAGCAACTGGCATCAGTGTGATTTCCCACTGAATGTGGTTGCCGAGCACGTTTGGATAAGCGTCGCCATGGCCACTCATAATTGGATGCCAGATCTTGATGGCATACTTCTGATAAACACCATACAAGCAGTTGTCCTTGTCTCCAGGGCCTGTCATCGCCTGCACAGCTTCTCAACTTTCTCAGACCCGGGGCCTTGATGCTGCCCATCCTATCCTTTCTGGCTTTCTTATGTTTGTTAAGATCTCTGTATGTATCAGTTGTGTGGTATTGTCACAAATCAAGCACCACCCTGAGGACCACCTTGCTGACTATGTTTTTGCCACATTCTGTACCACAATGTTATTTGCATGGCCTCTTATCTCCAGGTCAAACACTGGTCGAAAGAATTGAGCATGAGTATGACACAAGATCTAATGTTAGGCACTAGATGTAGTGTCTCGCCAGGCTGCACATGGCTGGGATTATGAGTAACCATATGAGTCCTTGTTGCTTTTGATCCTTGTGCAATTTTGTGGCTTTGCCCAGGGTCAGAGAATTGTTGTATGGCATTTATTGCATATAATATATATACATGATAAAATGGCAGGCAAAAATGTCGAATTATCAGGACTGAGGGGAATACGTGTATCAGAATGATCCCAAAGAGATGGAGGAGGAAGAGACTGTTTCTGTTTTTGTTTTGTTTGGAGGGGGTAACCCAAAATAAGGCTGCTAATGAGGTAATCAGACTGACATTAAAGCGAGTAGAGCTCAAACTAAGAGACCCTTGACACTAACACCCAGCAAAAAGACCAACAGCAAAGCAGGTGTAGAACTCTTGAGGCTCGGTGCAAGGGTTAGAGATTGGAAGCTGTACCACAAGGGCTTGAAGTTGACATTCAAAGGAGCCAGGAAACAATACACAGATTTTTCAATGAAGAGACAAAAGGGCAAGAGGAATTTATATGAGATATGTCCTGGAAGAGGCTAACGCACCACCCGCCAACCACGGCAGAGGCAGTAGACAACAGGGGCCCTCCTGCTACTCCACAGCATTCTCCTTACAAAATGGAATAATTTATGCACCTTTGATATGCCTGTGAGGCAGCCGGAAAATTGCACCTTTCAATTTTTATATTAACATGTTTATGTTGCGATGGACACCAAGACCTTTGTCACCACTTTGTACGACAGGGCTTTATTGGCAGGACTGACCATTCTCTACCTGATGGGCATAGGAAAAATACTAAAGACAGAGATCGGCGACCCTTGGAAACCCACCTAGAACAGAGTCCTCAAGATGAGGGGTAGTTGCAGCAGCTGTTGCAATTAAAGACTTGCTTGAGCAGAAAAACATTCCAAATGACCTCACTCCTTAAGTGCAAAGTATGGCAGCGGCTGTTAGGATGCAGCATTTTGTGGTGATTCTCAACATAACCACCTTCACTGGTGGCAGTGTGTGCTTGCCCAGAAATTGTCTAGCCAGGAGGAAGCCTTCAAAGTGGCAGCCTCATGGTGGTTCTCCTTTGACTTAGGCTAGTCACTTGCTAGAATCTGGTTTATTGTGTTTGGAGACATTGGACCTGGATGCTGGCAGTGGCCATCCAGACAGCCTCCATTGGACGATATCGCAAAAGTATACCAAGGTATTGGTTTTTGCATAGGACAGCATGCTTGCCCACAAGTTGGCATACTGGGACTTTGAGCCACCATTAAGAATATGGCCTAGGGGCATTACCCCATTGTACCAACAAGGGTGCCACGTTTGCGCATTTTCAAGAGTCATTCTCAGAGAAACACCCGCATATTTTATTTTAAGACCTAACCATCAATAGACTTATTCAAACCTTTCTTGGAGTCTTATTTTCACTGTGCAAACTTTGCTTAGAATTGGTAATAATTTGACAAACCTTCCCGAATTCTTCCCATTGCCACCTGAAGCTCATCAATTTCCCCTGTGTGTGTTGAGTACATGGCTTTCAGCTTAGCAAGTCTTGAGGTTTGCCATTCTAGCAGCTCTTCCAGTTTTTCTCTCCCAGGTGGCACTTTGATAGAAGACTTCATATCCGTGAATTCTTTTGACATGGCGGCAGTTTCTCGTTCATAGATGTCTCGTTCATGGACAAGATCAGAGAGTAAACCACGTCGTTTGAATATCTTATCGACAGACTGCAGTCTTGAAACGTCATTTTGCATTTCCACAGTTTTCTTCTCAGAGATAAGCTGCACTTTTCTCTCCTTCAGTGTATTGAGGTCTCTCTCCTCATTTGATACGTTCCCCGCAGTTGACAAGTGCAACTCTGCAATATAAGAAATATTTACCTTTGAATAATGTATCTGTGAAAAAATCATCAGTACTGTAAATAATTTTTCAAGCTTAATTTCAGTGACAAAGGATTTCTCTTCTGCTACTTTTACTTTTCCATACCTTAACTTTGTAAGATTATTAGAAATCATTTCTGATCAGCAAGTACACTTAATGAAGGCTAAAAGATGTCATTTTAGTAAATCATAGAATGTCGTATTTGAGCTGCTATTCAATTGAACTCAACACACACACACACATATATATATATATATATATATATATATATATATATATATACTGGTGAAAGGTATGTGCTACCGATGGATAGCTATAGTATAGTATTTACAGTTATTTAGAATATTTACAAATAAATTTACGAAGCAAATGCAGTGACACGATCAAAACAGTTTCCTTATTCTTAGAGATACTGTGGCTTTTGAAAATATGACACAAGTTTACGATCTTTGCGAGCGCGAAAGATTACATTCGATGGCACACATAGTACGGTAAGTGCATGTTCGTAGCCACAATGCTGCTGTCACTGGTCTCCGCCGGTGTCAACTCGTCAATCCGGATCTCGGTTGTCAATGTTTTTGACTTCGATGTGTGCAGTGGCACATATCTCGCCCGTAGATACAACCTAATTTTGTTACTTGACGAAAATACTGTTCTGTTGTTAGTGGTGCCAGAGTCAACTTTCAAAAGTACATCGGATTCCACAGCGCTGCTGCTTAAGACTATAGCTCGACAGCGTATGTCTTCGCTACAGCCTTACACTGCAGGTTTGATTCCGAGCAAGAATTTCATGAATAATATAGGCCAAGATATTAAAGGATGTTGATACACGGAGATGGAATTCACATACAGATGCCTGGCAGCATTGCGCAGGTTTTTAAAAAGTGCGGTCAAGTTTTGTATTTGTAAAAGTGTACATGTCTATATAGGCCTACCATTTATAAACTACAAAAAAATTACCCTACCTTTCTCGTTCAAGAAGTCAAGACAGCTACTATAGTCTGTGTAATCAATAAGTGTCTCCAATGACAAGCAACGTGCACCGATGTCATCCATCAAATCGAGAGTAAGGAATGTGTCATCAGCCATTTTATCCAATCGACCACTTCCATATGACGCCCACAGGGCCTTTGCTGCAGCTGAAGAACCGCATTTCACTCGAAATATAAGGCTACCTTCTCCAACGTCATCTCCACTCAAGTCGGGATGTATGTTCATCACTCGACGCATGTATTCTTCAGAATTTCCATGCGTCCTTTCGTGTCTGAACAGATCACGTTGTACCTCATCCATGTGCTTGTCATCCTCAGGCACCCCATCTCTGACTTGCAAATGAATGTTCACACAGTCTAAAGGTAAATGGATACAAAGAAAAATAGACTGTTTTGTCAATGGAATGGTTAACCGTTTGACAAATCATAGATGTTCACTCTACTCCTACTACTTAACTATGCATTCTTGTAATATAGATAAACACACACATAAACGCGACACCAGTTGAAAGGCATTCCAAAATGTAACCAATCACCTTGATGTGAAAATGTTCAGCAAATGTGCCCACATTATATTACGTTTATTCAGTGATGAATGTGATATTGCTGCAGATACACAGTTTTATTATACATTAGTATCGTCTGATAAACAGCAACGAATTTAGGAACAAAAGATACCTTGTCCTCTGTCATTACTCTTTGGATTATCAAAAGTGGTAGGCGGTATCTCCATAGGTTCTCCGCCGTTTTGTGATGTACGTTCATCTGCAAAAGTCATGAATTGAAAGAAAACATAATATGCAAATTATCGAAATAAACACTTCCTCGACCCCTAATTTCCCAACATGCAAAAATGTTATATGCGAATACTCTGATGAATGTTCAAATATGTCATTTGTATATGATGTCTTGTTAGGCCTTTTGTACCCTGATGCTGAACTTGTGATTTGCAGGTAAGTGTTTGATAATTTGACTACACCATTTGCAATTATGATTTTGTCCTAAAGTATAGGAACAAAACAAATTTTATCAGAGGTACTCAGAATGTATTCAAAGGCGTTTGTTTTTTTTTCAAGATGCTAACCTCCTGTAATTAACAGAGTCGAGAGATACTTAAATACCAGAATTTTCATTATACATTAATATTTCATCCATTCACTTTCTTTTGAGTCTCTGCATAAATTAAACATTGTGTCCACTCACAGTAGAATTTTGGTACTGCAAATATTATGTTTTTACAAAGAGTAAAAGACCAGCAAGAATTGATACGATGGAAAAAACAGTTATGGTATTTCCTTTCTCCATAGAAACGATGAAGTCTTTATGCCCGTGAAAGCATTCAAAATATTGCTCTCAAATATAAACCATATGTATCTACGTAACTACATTAAATTGTACGCATGTTCTACACCCGCTCCCAAATATATATTTTTTTATTTTGCAAACGTATGCCACAAGTAACATAAACTGACCCTAGAATGATTTGCCTTTGCAATGTTTGCATTAATCTGTATTTACACAGGTCATGCAGATTTTACTTTTAGATCCTGTCATGCACTGTTTGTTATATTTATCGTCTAATAAAAAATGTTTGCGGATGAATAAGGCAAAGTACACACGAATTCGAGGGTGCATAAAAAAGAAAATACTTTTTCATACATTGTTTGTGGCCATGGTTCCCCTTGTAATGTCCGCCGTTATGCTCTCTTTTGTCCTCAGTCTGCTCTGCAGTGTTGATAGGTTGCTGGTCATCTATAATAATACAATGGGATTATTGAGTCACGTCTGTCTTCTTCCTTTAATTTATGTCATTCAAATTTACCGTTACGATAAAATTTATTTTCTCTCTGTCAATCTGTTGAATACAATAGTTTCAAATACTGAACGCTTTATAAGATTAAATGTACTCGGCTATTGGAAGTCGATTATAGTTTTTACCAAGTAACGAGGCTAAATTTATAAAGGCACGTAAAGTCTTAATAGTTTTTGAATCAATCAAATCCACATTACGCTTGAAAATTGTCACTGCCATTGCAGAATATTGCTTACGTAAGTTTATATTTGTTTATCTCACCGTTTACCTTGATTGTATACAAGATTTGTTTGTCTCAATGCAAGTATAGTAATGCTCACCAAGGGGAGGGGCAGGATTTGGTGCAGGATTTGTAATTAAGTTATCAGCACTGCCTACAGTTGACGGCTGATCTGTGAAAAAAGAGGACGCCATTCAGAAATTTCACACTGTATTTTATAATATCCGATTTGGACTACAACATCAGTGAGTAACGAATCTCTGACTGGAATTTGAGTACTGGTCTAAATGTTCTCGTTGGACATCCACCGCCGGATCTGTTCGACGAAGGTAGCAAACTGTCACTTTTTTGGGCCATAGGTTGCAACCAATTATATTATTTGATGGTGCAACTGATTTAAATTACAACCGTAGTGTTGACATTACATTGCAGTAATGGGCCATTAAATATAAAGTTTGAGAAATGACTTTCAAATGTATAAAATTGGTCACTTTGAAAATTGAAATATGATTATAAACTGTTTCCTAAAAGCAAAGTAAACTTGCATATTATTGTCTCAAGCAAGGAAGCACATGTGGTTATCCTAAACTAGTTCTAGGTCTTAATTGTCGAATATATAGCTTTTACAAATTTGATCGACCTTAAAGGTTGCGCACAGGTAGAAGTTTATTCCTTTGTGTCATAGGAATCATCTTACGTTTGTACACATTTGGCATATATTGCCTAAGTCGGGGTCATTTGAGTTTATATTCTGACCTTGAACTTCCTCAACAATTCCCTCGTTTCCAGTCTCTGTGGAAACAACCTCATTAGTTTCTTCTTCCTCCGTAAATTGTGGTTGTTGGTTATCTGGTTGTTGGTTATCTAGAATCCAACGGAAAAGCGTTTTGTTCTATATACTCGATGATGATGACAATGTTATCGAAAACAAACTTCAGAGGATACATCATGTTTTGTTGTAGCCTAGCTCTGCCTGTGCCGTCATCAAGTTACTGAATGTAAGGTATCAAGATCCAGAAGTAACGCCGACGACGCATGTTTATTTCACGGTGCACTTTCTACAAATTCAGTTCCAACAAGTTAAGAAGACATCTTTTTACTGAGGTTATAAAATATTGTAACAAAATTGGGATTCTAGAAGTCACATTGACTAATGAAACATTAGAAATTATGTATGTCATCATTATCATCATCACCGTCATCATCACCATCATTGTTTGCAAGTAATCACCCTGAAACAACAATAAGCACGTCAATCACGTTGCCACACACGCTGATATGTATATGATATAGTCATAGCCCATTTGACATGTATGCTGTTCAGATCATGTATGTCACAATTTGCTATCTGGCATACACAGGGACTATATCAAAAATACATCGTTGCTTCCACTTATATCACAAATGTCGTCAATTTGTAAACGTGTACAAAATCAATTAATGTATGTCGTAGTACATGCACGTATTATTCCAATAGCTGCAAGCACCCGTCTCTCTTTAATCCTCTTATAAGTGACATATTACCTGTAATGTTTTCCTCGACTGTGGCCTCTTGTGATACCTCCAGCTCTTCACATGTAGAGTCTGTGTGCTGCTCTATGACGTCAATGATCATTTGCCTCATTATTCCTTTCACTTTAGCAACAACTGGTTTCAGTTTTTCTCTTATTTTTACTGCTTTTTTCAAGCTTTGCTTATATTTGACTACCGTGTCTATTATTCTTGCTTTCAGATTTTCAAACCTCCCCTGCATGTCTACAACTATGTCTGCTTCAAATTCCCGGAGATAGTGCTTAACTGGAGTATGTGATGCGGACCCCTCAGGAATTATCACTGGTTTGCACAGTGTCATGGCATTGAGAGAAAGGTCTACGGAATTTGGTGACGATGGCGGCACGAGAACGACTTGCGACGTCCTCAATTCGTGATCAAAATCAGCTGGCGGAAACGGCTTAAATATAATTTTCTGTTTAGGATGGGGATTTAGACATGCAATGACTTCATCTTCTTGTCCTTTTCGAACACCGAGAATTTTCCATGTTGGTGGATCAATGTGCATATTTGTTAGGTTTTCAGCCATGGCGAACATAGCTTTACCTAGAATGCTTTCACTGGTCAAGTTTGCTATATCATTGTCATCAGCTAGTGTCAATATCTGAAAATGTTTGCCACTTGGCAGAAATGTGGGGACCTCGTGCTGAAAGTTATCTTCATCTGGATAGTGTAATAGTCTATAATGATTAAATTTGACTAAAAGCTCTTTGGCCTGATATTCTAAGGTAAAGTACTGGAATATGGAGGAACCTATCGAAAATATGGCAGAACAATCTTTAGATAATTGGAAATACAATTTCCTCCAAAGTTTAAGTTCTTCTTGGTCATAATCAAGGTTAGATTCGAGTATGTCATGCGAGAATACATTGATAAGACAAAATGCAGCATTTGGAAAACACTCTCGATGAATTTCCTCTGCAGGAGGGGATGTTACCATATCGAGGCCGAAAACTACCTTTATGTTTTCCAGCTTCAGCAAATCATTATAAAATATTTCAGGTTTGTGCAGCCAACTTAGAGCTGGTTGTTCACGACGTAAGTGAATAGGAGGCTTTGGTTTTATCATCTTTAAACCCACCTTACGGCAGAAGTCTTGGTCATGCCCAGTCATTTTGTAAACGGTACAATAGACTACGAAGCCGATAGAATGAAGCAAAGTGATCAGAAGTCTAAGAGCAGCAGGTATGCCACCAGTGATTGGCCACCCTACGGTAGTGCTGACAATCAACGCCGCTGGTAGATCTGCAGCAACTCTGTTACAAAGCAAAGAGGGAAGAGTCATGTTAACTAAAAACCAAACGATCCAGCTTTTGATCACTTAAAATTCTTACCTAGGGGCTGTTGTACATATATTAACATAAACTTTGAATGCTTTGAAAGAAAGCCTTTAAAATGAAAAAGAAGCAACTATATTTTGGCTGTCTGATCCCGCCATCCTCCAACCCCCTTTTCATTCACCATTTACCCAAATCAATACAACATAATTGAAAATTTCTTTGTCTCCTTGTGTTACAGAATATAACTGAAATAGTGTGACAGTAAGCAAAGTTCCTTACAGTATTAGCATGGATTATTGCCTGTATGTTAGCTGAACAGTGCATATACAAATGAATACAGTCAATAACCCATTGGTTGTTCTCAGGAAGCCGGTATTCATGTGAATTCAGGTGTATATTCTTTCATACAGGCAACACAATTAGTTTAAATTCATATGCATTATTGCCTTTCGTTGCAATGGTACGTTTTGACGTAGACAACCTGTTACAAAATCTTAATTCCCAGGTTGAGGGGAACAATATTTTCTATTGCCCTCTATCAGCGATCTCTAACAGCAATTTATAAGTTAAACGTCAATCAACATTCCCGGAAGAGTGTGTTGTTTTAGAAAAATATAATATTTCCTTTGGCCGTCATTTTGGGGAAAATCAATTTTATCAAACACAGTAGGTCAAATTTTGCACTCAGAGACACCACCATAATATTCTTAGGCATGGTTTCTCCGTAACGAATAATTCGAATTCCATCGACGACTCATTGCAAAATGAACGTTATATGAAATGGTCTGTCATTCTCTAAACCATTAACAGTGCAAGACAAATATAGACAACAGCTCCGATATAACATTGGCTTTGAAACCTACCTGTGTGAGGCAATAAGAGCTTGATATTGAACGTTCGTCAGCATACAAAAAGTTGCCAATAATGTGGCTTAGACTAACTTAACAGTACCCGGTCCGTCGTATTAGTTTCTGGAACACTCGTGAAATTTTGTATGACAAAAGAAGCGTTAATTACCGGGCGAAATTCAGGGGGTCTGCCATAGCAAGTCGTTATGGGGACGACAACTTCAGAAAAGAGGAGCACCTGACAGGAACAAGCATAATGTCAAGTTTACATTTAACGGCTAGTCATCTCCTGCTGTGATCTCCGCTGTTCTGATGTTCGAGGTGTATTTCTGACTCTTCTTGGCAACATTACCCATACATTTATGCACAGTGAGAGGTAAGTTAGGTCGTAAGGACCACTTAATAAAGTTTTTCATATTTCGGACAACAAATTAATCCGGCTATAATTGAGAGGGGAAACGGCCCGAACTGTATCATGTATAGTATATCAACATTTGTGTGTCACTAATAAACAGAAGATTATCACAATAGGTACATAACATATGTAAACTTTTGTACATGTATTTACCAGTATGCGCCACAGAACAATAGTAGTCTCGTGTCATAATACTGCTAAATTGTGATCAATTGGTGACAGCATTCTAGTGAATAACACTCTATATGTGATGGTTCGTCGATTGGTGACATATGAAGTCCAAACGCAGGGACAAAGAGTCTTATCTTAACTTTTGTGTCTCAATTTAACATGACACCGGCGCTTTGTCGTAACTCACTATGCTGGCGATACTTCTGTATTGCAACAGTCCTTCTTGGCCTGTGGTGTCCTCATTGACCTCTAAGAGTAAACAGGGATAACCTGCGACTATTGATATGCAAATGATGTCTACAATCTCAATCAAAGACAAAAATCGGCATGTAACATATGCACAATGTCATACATATCGTCTACATTCTTGTTCCCTTTGTCTCCTTTGGTAGCGGTTATGTGAAAATGTTAATGCGTTCATATAAAGTCAATATGTTTATTTTACCTTTCTGAGCTAACGGTCCATTGGTCGCGTTGGCCGCCATTACCAACTGGGAATTCAGCAGGTACACCAACTCTGTTGTCAGGAGCACACGGTCTTGCATCTGATGTCGCCATTCTAGCTGTCAGCAAACGAAGCAGTTAGCAGGTTGTACTTAAATTCGGAGACGGCCACAGTGATGATGTGATTACGTTCAAGGGACACGGGAGAATGAATACAGAACACGAAGACAAAGTCAGACATGCACATCCAAATACTTGTCTTTGCAGAACACTTGAAACCGTCGCGTGTCAATAATTAACTTTACATTGGGCAATTGACGTGTAGTCACAGTAGAAAAATCATGCATCATACAAAGCATATTTGCACAAAACTCAGTTTGCGAACATAACAAACAAGTGTTTGTTCCACATTTGTGTGCAGTTTCGTTTCTTTTTACGGCTTTCACATCATCGAATATCAATCCATGTTAATAAAGCGACATGAATATTATGGGCTACACAACATAAACTAGAAAAAATGATTAGCTGCCACGAATGAGGATTATACATTAGATCTAATGAAAAAAATGGTTCTGATTACATAATTTGCAAAAGTGTAGGATGGTCGGATTATTTAGAGTCTATATTTAGGGGACAAAGCCCTATGGGGCTTGTCCCCTATTGTATTTACTCAGGATCACTTCTTCTTCTTCTTCTTCTTCCGTAAATTCTTTGTAAAGCTAGATCTCCAAAACCGTTGCGCGCAGCCTTTTCAAACTTGCAGGGCTTATTAGGTATACTGAGTACTGGTGCACCTGACCCTTCATATTTTGATTGGTCACATTACCTGGCTGTTATTAATTATTAAAAATTTTAATTACATCTAATTTGCATAAAAATTGAAAGATCGAAAATCTGAATAGCAAGTTTTTAGACCATACTACCTAGATGCTACATACCAAATTTCAAGAATTTTCACCTTGCCGTTTATGAGAAGAAGATTTTTAAAGTATTATTTTTCTGATTTTTCAATAACCTTTGACCCCCCTATACCTATGCTGCTAAGCTATACCAATGGCTTATTCTGGCTATGTAAGAATCTAGGGGGGCCGGGGGCTAGAGACTACTGAACGATGACCAACAGGGGATCAAACTGCAAATCAGAATTTTGAGGATGAACTTGACCTATGACCCTACCATGTTATTATACCTTATTGATTATGCACATATCTAATTCCAGCCTTCAAACTAGAGTTAGAGTTCTGATTTTTGGTACACAGGGACATGTATCAGTGTTAAGGTTTTTTAACAAAATGTCACATGACCAGCACATCCTATTTCTCATTGATTATGCACATATCTAATTTTGGGCAAGCCAATAGAGCTGGAAGTCTGATTTTTGGTACATAGGGATAACTATGGGATACAATTTTTTTGACAAAATGTCATGTGACCTCGATGACCTTTGACCTCAAATATACATATCTGTCCATAACTCAGTAACCACAAGGGCTACACCCTTCATATTTGGTATGATGGGACACCTTTTGACGACACATCCTGTACCTCTAATTATGCACATATCTAATTCTGGGCATGCCAATAGAGCTACAGGTCTGATTTTTGGTATATAGGGAAACCTATATTATAGTTTTTTTTTTCAGAAAAATCACATGACGTCGATGACCTCAAATATACATATTTCTCCATTACTCATTAATTATGCAATTATACCTGTAATTGAACATGTGATGCACATATCCAATTCTACACCTACCCAAAAAGCTGATTGTCTTTTGTTGACTGGAATCACTATGTGAAAATGCGCAAGTTTTCTCGAAACCCTTTATTGCTGCTTTGCAGCTTTATTAAGGGTTTCGAGAATTTCGTCTCGAAACTCTCTTGTAATCGTTATGTTTTTTATTATTAGGGGACAAAGCCTTATAAGGCTTGTCCCCTATTGTATTTACTCAGGATCACTTCTTCTTCTTCTTCTTCTTCTTCTTCTTCTTCTTCTTCTTCTTCTTTTTCCTCTTCTTCTTCCGTAAATTCTTTGCAATCAGGGGATCAAACTGCAAATCAATATTTTGAGGATGAACTTGACCTATGGCCCTGGCATGTTTCTATACCTCATTGATTATGCACATATCTAATTCCAGCCTTCAAACTAGAGCTAGAGTTCTAATTTTTGGTACACAGGGACATATATCAGTGTTAAGGTTTTTAAACAAAATGTCACATGACCGGCATGTCATATACCTCATTGATTATGCACATATCTAATTCTGGGCAAGCCAACAGAGCTCGAGGTCTGATTTTTGGTATATAAAGATAACTATTGAAAACAATTTTTTTCACAAAATGTCACATGACCTTGATGACCCTTGACCCCAAATATACATATTTGTCCATAACTCAGTAACCACAAGGGCTACACCCTTCATATTTGGTATGATGGGAGACCTTATGGTACCATATGCCGTACCTCATTAAATATGCACATATCTAATTTTCGGCAAGCCAATAGAATTAGAGGTCTGATTTTTGGTATATAGGGACAACTATGGGATTCAATTTTTTTGACAAAATATCATGTGACCTCGATGACCTTTTTTCCTTAAAATATACATATTTGTCCATAACTCAGTAACCAAGAGTCCTATACCCTTCTTAGACCTTATGATGCCACATGCAGTACCTCATTAATTGTGCACATATCTAAGTTTGAGCTAGTGATAAACCTTGTGTTCTGATTTTTTGTTGACAGATGTAACATAATGAACGAAAGTTTTGTTGCAAAAGACACATGTAACGGTGATGACCTTTGCCCTGTCTGATTACAATTGCCCTCTTTTTCCCACTTAAGATTGCTTTGGCCCTGGCATTGCTGCTTGCAGCTATATTTAATATTTGTATTCATTGCAATTTCGCGGTGAACAGTTCCCTTTTAACACGTGTTCATATTAATAGTGCTGTCATAGTGATATCCTGACACAAGACTGATGAACATATGAGTGCAAATGGTTAAAAAGTGAATAAAATAATCACGATTATTCTGTACAGAAAACTGACAAGTTTCCAGGTTGATTGTAATTTACTCGTGTAAGTTTGATCACAAACAGCTATAATTATCATGTGTTATATTTTCACAGATATCTTTATTCATCTAAACGTACATCCCTGCCAGATTATAATTACAAAACCCTTCCTTACTTTTCGATACATGTACGTAGAAGTCTCTACCCTAGTTCAGGTTAGACGGTATGGCTAGATTATTTGGATAATTTATGTGACGTTTGCGGCCGACTGACCAATCATTGTTACGGACGATACGAGCTTTAGGCCGTATCATGCAAATACTAGTAAATATCTCTCTAACTATGAGATCCACGAGCTTGAAATGGCGCAAATATGGGATAATAATTATCTATCACCTGTCAAGACTATTCGAACGAGAAATATGTGCAATGTGTCGTAAAATACCATGATATCAGTGACCATGACTTAGTTATTAATTTCAAGAAACTCCTCTCAAAGGAAGTTTATGTTTTCTGTTAAACACTTTGCCTGTAAATAGAACATTCATTTATAAACGATTCCTGCTCTTTCAAAAAAATTAACACCCCATTAGTATGTGGAATGCCTTTTATTCTGGTGTACTCCAACTATATTTTGTATTTCTGTCTTGTCAAAGATCGTGTTCCGTATAATGGGATTTTCTACATTTTTGACACTGAACTTGGTGCACTGTATCGACCACCAAAATAATACGCTAATTGCGTGACCCCAAAATCAGTTATTACCGAGAACTTACAGCGGCTGCAAATTTAAAGGCATTTATTACTGATGTCGCGTGTTCTAGAGAAGAGCCAACTACAACGCAATGTTTTAGTGTCCAATAATCTGCCAACAAAACTACTAACAATTGATGTTTGATAATTTAATGGAAACACTGAGAACAAGAAGATGTTAGTCATTAATTGTTGTTGTTGTCACATACTTGCAGCAGGTCGATGTCGCTGAACACGATGAATGCAATGAATGGGCGTCTGTTTGACTGGTACGGTCACGTCAACTACGCATGTGTGAAGGGAGAATGCTAATGAATAATATAATTAGGTACATATTTATTTAACGTTTCACCAAAGAGAGTCTAGCTGCTTCCAATACGTCGGTTTCGAGTTACCATAAGACCATGCTGTAATTCAAGGATTTTAAGCTTTCGCCACTAGGGGCGCTCTTACTTTGACCGGAAGTGAGGGCTACTTTCTGGACTCCGGTCTGCGTATATTGCGATAACACAGACTCCGTTTCCATAACCTAAGTTTAGTCAACTTTCATCTGCTCTGTTGAAGCAAGTTGGTCTATCATGTAACCGTCGATCGTTCCCTGTCATTCTCAAATGCAGCTTTAAAAGAGGAAGAGAAACGCCTTAGATCGAAATGGATATGGATGATACGACGTGAACTTAGCTGGGTATACGTACCTAACCGTTTCCACAGTTACTTGTGATCTATTCCGCTCTTGGACTATGCGCCCCATAGACGCTTGTATATATGCCTGAGAAAAAGAAAGTCAGGAAATCAAATGGCTATTTCCTATAGGGATTATGCATTTCTAAATGGACCTACACTTTTCCATTCATTCAAACAATTGCCAAACCCCTTTGGGGAGACATAAAAAGTACCTGATGGCCAACTGTACTCGTTAATATTGACTGGATACACACAAATAGCGCCACCTTCCTTCATTGATCATATTTGCAGACATGCTAAACTGCAATTCAAGCCGCAGGTCTGTATTTGTGCCGGCCTCCGTGAAGGTAATTGAATCGCAAGACCAGGAAATGGTATTTGGGTCATGAACATGATCAATTTTAGTGTGTTGTGTCGCCCTTGTTGTTCTACCTAGGTCATTCATGAAATTTGTAGTAAAATCAGGAATAATTGCAATATTCTCCTCTATAATTGTGTAACATGTAGAGTACAGTGAATAAGCCGTGTGTGTGCGTGCCAAGCAATTATTCTGCGACAAAAAATAAACCACACCCTTGTCCCAATATCACCACATAATGACCTATTAGTGACGGAGAAACACCTAATTTGATTCAACGTGACGAGATCAGAAATAACTATATACTGATCATCGGACTCAACGATGGTGTAGTGTTCATGACAATTTCATGATCACTCCGACGCGACGATAACGCAACATAACTCCGTTGTTGAGTGATATGAAAAGTTTGTCTATGCTGACTGCTATGATCTCTATTATTTGAAGTGCGATGAACTTTGTTTAATCCACGCAACTCGATTTTCGTCCTCTGAAAATCCACTCTGAAACCGTAAAAGACATATCCATATCAAAGATAGTATTCATTGTCTCCTTTCTCCTTGTACTTTCTCAATGCAGCTCAGTAACAATTCAAAATGCTCGTCACTTTGCAGGGTCGCGAAGGTTGCAATATGATTAAAGGGACAAAGTCGGCCATGTTTCATGAATTTTGCTCGATGCAAAAGTACGTTGATTTATTCTGTCAATAAGACGGACAGAGGGGATATTGTAAACCCTGCTGAATTTCATGCAAGGATGTTGAATAGGCCTAGGCCTATACCATTTTTCCATCTTACAAGGGCGAAAATCGTCGACGTATGTGCTAAAGCAAATGTTACTGGTAACGTAACCACTAACTCTAAACCGAGTGTTGCACCCACGAAAATATGTTTTGTTCCACAAAATGAAATCAGATCGGGTCATAATATTCATGGCTACCGCTCAACTGGATACAAAGTTTCCATGTCATCACGTGCACATCATGAATATTAATTAGGCTGATTTACGGGTTATTCCATGACGCTGCGACGACGCATGTGACGTCTGCCGCTGCTGTCTATAAAGGCCGCCCAGCCTGTGACTACGAGACACGATACATATTGTGCAAAGTGAATGATTGTAGATAAATCGACCTCTATTGACACGGTAACGTATTTTATTAAGATTGTAAATCAATGTGGATTACCTGTTGCAAGGTTGACGTGTTGTGACAATAGAAAGGTGTCTATTTGGAATATACGAAAGAACACATCGGTATCTTACAAATGCATACAACAAAAATCTAAAGGTGTTTAGTGCAGATTTCTCCGTTATTTCACTTCAGAAGTCGGTGTTCCACTGACGTTAGACATTATGTTGGCTTGCATACCATGTCCTGACAGCAGCTGATAACCAGTCGTGTTATCAAGACAATAACTCACACGTTAAGCAGGCGGAACAGCAAGTTGACCCGAAAAGTACGTCGCCTGGTGTACGAGAAGTACCTACAGGTTTTATCGGCCGTGAAGACTAACCCAGGTTGACATTTCAAAGAGTTGTGTCCGTCTCACCTTGGAACACAATTATCCTATTTTCATGACCGAATGATTATGATATTCTGTCTACATAGACTCTGATGTAGACGAGTGAGTTTGCGATGTGGTAGAGGGGAAAACGTTGATTTTCTTGACCATCTTTCCAATTACGTAATTGAAATATTGAAAGTGCCGAAGATAAAATCTGGGACTGACTATGCTGAACGTTCAAATATGTATAGGTGAACTGGAATGTCACTAGTGTGTCACTTCCTCTGCTTCCATGTGAAAACGACGTTCATCATATGCCACTTGGACGTGATGGCGTGTGATAGATACAGACCTGATTACAAATTCCACAGAAACTAGGTCTGTGCATTGAGTGCTTGTTCGACAATGGAATTATCCTGTTTTTCAGTTTATGAAATAAGCCTAACTGATAACAACCTAATTTAACTACATCCGCCTTCGTTGGCGTTAAATTCGGGCTAACCCTATGACGTAATCAGTATTATCTTGGTTTTCATATTAAAGGCAACCTCATGTGCTTTAAAATTTAGTTTAAACTCTGCATTCAAAAACAATCGGCGAATGCATCCTTCAAGGTAGTTGGTGCTTCGTAAACAAGAGAGATAAGGTTTTGCTCAAACTCTCGTCAAGCAAACTTGTAACTATTCTCTCTCAACATAAAAAATTGGTGTTCACCGTGTCCACTTTGACACAAGAGAAATACATTTCCCAATATTTTCCTATACGCGACATTCAAAATGGCCACTAACCGTGTTTTATCTCTATAGGAGAATATAAATTCCTTTTATTCGAAAAATTACACCGATGAAAAAATAATTTACTCCATAAGCTTGAAAATGAACCCACACAAGTGATAGGCCAAATGCATATTGTAAAATATTTCAGAATCCAAATATCTGTCATGTGACGAGTTTCACCCTAATATAACTCGCTGTTTATAATGATTTGGTATATACCGATCGAAATATAAATGCAACCAATCTATAAAAAAAAACAAACAATGTAAACATATCGAAAAAGAAATGCCGCCAACAGTAATCACCCGTTGAGCAAATAACATGTACTTCCTGTTTGTACATTTTAGCCCAATAAGCTTGACCACTTGCACACAACGTGCGCCAGTGGTGTATACACTTTGACCTTATCTGCTAGAGCAAAAGGGCAGGCTACTTATCATCAATGTTGTCTTGGCTACCAGACTATCAGACTAAAATGTTAGTATCAAGATCATTTTTGTATTGCTGAGTAAACAGGTTACGAATTTATCAAGTAATATTAGCAATATCTATGGATTACGAATCCAATAATGGTTTTGACTACTTTATTTAAAACAGTAATCTCTTTGAAAGTAGAAGATTTGCAATTTCGTTCAGACCTTTAATTTCACTGCAGAATTTAGAATGAAAATTAGGGTATCTGTGCAATATCATCCCATAGAAAGAGAAATTAAAAATGATCCCAAGTCATTGCTAACCTATGAAAGTATAGCTTTTACAATGTTATAGAGTCTAAATATCTGTCTCTTGGAAGCATTCTACCCACTACTAGCATTTTGCGGATCCTCCCTTCCAAGCACTCAATGAATGTAGCAACTGCCTAATACTTCTTCAGCTAACTGCTTTACGCAATGGCGCTGTGCCTCCTTGTTGATCTCAGTAATTATTGTATGCATTCCTTGTATGCAACGGTTTGTTCAGAACATTCGGTTTCACACAGATGTTTTCAATGAAAGGTCTACAAATTAGCAAACCCTTAACAATAGTTTTCACTGACATGCAGGAGGAATTCCTAGGAACATAAACAGAAAATATATGTTCGTTGGAGAGACGATTTCGGAAAATAGAAAAGTTTGTTGAAACCAAGAGAAAGGCTCTAAATTGTATTTTCTCATTGCAAACAAAAGTCAATAGTCTGTTCTGAAATTGCCTTTTAGTTTATATTGTGCAATAAACTCCATTAAAATCAATCTGAAAAAAATCGAGTAGCAGTGATAGCATTGTAAATCCAATGAAGCCTACAGAGTTTCTATTTGTAGCCATACCCTGGGCCATTTGACTCGGTATATTTACTAGTACTTTTGACTGTTTTGCCATCTAATCCTTTGTCATCCATGGGAACAGGTGCTTCATCAAAGCGCTTCTGCCCATCCATTGGCACCAAATAATCATAATTTACACTTTGAGGACAAGTAAAAAACAAACACTTTCAATTTTTTTTCTAAAACAGCGTGTGCGGAGAACTGTTCTAAGTTTACAGATTTTGGTAATTTTGTTTAACCATCTTCAAATATAATGATTTTGTCATGACACGAATAGCGATTCTTGACCCTGTGTATATACATTTGCGTTCAAGAAAAACGGTTTTTCAAGATTGTGAAAAATACTATTCTGATATAACAAGAACATTGCCTAACCAATTACGTTTGCTGATTCACTTATTGGACCAATCAAAGTCGTGGTGCAGAATTGTAAAATGCATTTAGCACACTCGGTCTGTTTGTATCGCATGAAATCAGAGTTAATAAGGAATATGCTTTAAAATAATAATAGTGTTTTCTCCAAAGTGACGCCAGGAAAGCAATGTTACCGAAACACTGAACTATTCAAAGACAAAATGCAAGATTTTAAAAAAACATAGAGATCTTATAAACACCCTTTCAAATTATCTCTATGTAATATTATAAAAGTAGGCCAACATGACTCCCTTTGTCGTCAGTAGTTGCTGATAGCCTTTAGTTTAACACGCACATGGTAACGGTCATGCCTGTCAATTAACGTGAGATGTATTGTGCCAATAGCGTCAAATATTTTTTTTTTTATTTCGTTAGAAAAATTCTCTACAGTTAAAAGGTATATATCCTCTCTTACGTACACGTTATTATCTTGTAAGTATATATAAAATTTATGCAAATTAATATATATATATATATATATATATATATATATATATATATATATATATATATATATATATATATATATATATAACAATAGATTATGTATGTGTCAGACGACGAGCACGTCACTCGGGACTTTAGCCTTACCTTACTTGCTATAATGCAGTAAATGCTTTGTTAGCAACACCAAACAAAAAGTCAGTCTGAAATTGACCATCAACTGTCAAGGGCACAAATTCGACGTCTAATACTTTTGTGGTTGCTTTCTTATCTGGCCAAACCTGATGCATATTTTTACATACTTGGTCTCGATTGCGAATTACTTTAACAATCAAACAGCCAGTACTAGGTCAAAATGGAAACCAGTGACTTGCAAACACCTGTCGGTGCTCAACATGGCATTTTCTGTCAAAAACGTATTTTCTCCATACAACAAATCACTAATGAACAGAGGAGTGTTTGTGAATAGCAAGACCTACATTCATAAATATGCTGCGTTCACGGCGTGCACGTTTTGGCGTACGTCGTGTAAAGTATGAGTTTTAGTTTGTCATCTGCAGCAGACGACAGTGATTGACTGGCCTGTTTTAACCTTGATTTATCGGACTCTCTTATAGTGCCTATTTGGTACGATTCACAGCGCCCTCCGTATAACGCTGTCCCAAATGATGTGATTGGCAAGCGTTATTGTGGGCTATAAGAAAAGTACGAAATTCAATTATCTTGTCGATAATATCTGTAATATTTCGAATATTTCGAACATGTTATCTATGAATTCTATTCTTCCTGTATCCATCTCACTTGCACCTCTGTGCTATTCTTAACAGAGTGACCAGTTCACGGTTTTCAGCCAATTCCATCAAAGTTACATTCTAGCTACCAGTTTCAACCTGTCATTTCAATAATGCTCAGCTCAGGTCACTCATTGACCGTAGTGTCATTGGCTCCTATCAGTTACGGATTGCTTTGCGTCAGCTTGATAAAATACTTTATGGGCAAAAGTACGCCATGTACCTCAGTCTTTGCACTGAGAAGATCGATAGAAATGATCAATTCGAGCATTCATAGTTGAATTACAGAGCCAGCATTCATTTCAATGAGAACGCCAATAGATGCGAGCAATAGTCAATTTTGAAAGTACCGTATACATGACTCGGACTTCTCGCTAAAATGGCAACGTTATTGAGAGGGTCGCCTGTCAGCCTTCTGTGTATAATGTCGGTACAAGAGGAGAGTCTCTCCCATCGCTCGGGCGACAAGGAGGAACATGCCTTTGAAATCGACGCCGTGGTGGGTCATGTTACCTGCAAGTAAACGCAAGTGTCAATGTCCTCGAATTTATCTACAATTTACTTATTTTCCTATTGTAATACCCCCGGCCTAGCAGGAAACAGGAACAGGGCAGATCGCAAAAAGAATGCAGGTGTTCGCCCTCTGTTTAATCTCGGTATGGGATTGGATAATGTGTCTCCGGACTGGTGACCTGAACCTGATTTATTAGGTCATGATACATCGACCCTTATCAGCTGTAAAAAAACCATACATCATTCGAAAATGTGTGAGTTGGAAAACATGAGAAGAAATCCCCAAACAGAAATGTAATATCACATTGTAAAATCGGCAAAAATAAAGTCAGAGAAAACTTAAGCATTTGATTGTTCATCAAGCATGTAAAGTACATGACATGTGATTTACCGCCATTGCAAATGGGACCTAATTCGATGAGGCATTTGATAGGCACAGTTTGTTTTGAATGCCTGGGTAATCCAGTACACTACATACCAACAGAGTAATGCATTGTGTAGGACAACTGGCTCACGAAATCTAAATACCGATAATACGATCATGTGTGACAGCGGTTCGGCCGGAAACTGTCAACTGACTGTAGGGTTTTTCACATTTTTCGGTATCCCAGTATCCGTATAAGGTGTAAACAGCTAGACTTGTGACCTTGAGGAGGTTAACTTAGACATGACATGAAAAAGCAGAACACACACGGTGGGATAATGGGTGACAGTAGTCAGTCGCCCTCCTGTCGATATATTTTCCCTTGCACTCACATAAGATATTTAACACAACAAAGTACCAAACACTTTTGATCGTTGTTGTCGTGCTTCGTATAATGTGTTCACAAGTCTGTGCATATATCAACTGTTCAAACGATATTACTAGACTAGTGCGGTTTTTTATTCGACACGATACAAATCAACGAAAGAATTCGGTGCTTTTGATGGTTTTAGATATCAATGAGTATACATGCATTAAATTTATCGAGAGAACATAAGATAATCTAACGTCTAAAAATGTCAAGTTGATTTAACATATCTTCTGGGGAATTTTGCCCTCGCACTCTGCTATGTGTGATGCCATTGTTTTCATCCCCATGGCACTTGTTTAAGTTGCTCTGAAAATTTTACATTTTTATGTGAAAATAGACTTTTAAATAGTGAATCAAAACACAAAGGAAAGCAATTATTTGTAAAGTTTGGATTTCACGAGGGTTTAGGCGAAGAAATCGGTTCACTGCAATACAAATCAACTGAATAAAGTATGGAAACAAAAATTTGAAAGCTCTTCGACGTCCATAATACATATGTGGTAACCATTGTAAGATAACCATTGTGTCATTACTTGATAAGATAAAACAGAGAAACACGGGCCGGGCCTTCGAAAATTTGAAATTTAAAAGCTTTGACCCGATATTGCCTATTTACCAGTTAATCTCTTTACACCATATCTTGATTTGTCGTATTCATTTGCTGACACATTGTACGTAACAAGCTAAAGCCAATGTTGAGTATCATTATATCTGCACCAACATGATCTGTTTCATCTCGCAAGGTAGCGTTGAATGAAAATAGCTGTGACAGCTAGTTAAGTATAGGAATAAGTTGGTGAAAAAGTATACAGAGAGGAAATGATAAAATGGTTCAAAGTCATTTCATCAGAAGCAACATAAGTGGTTCTTTTAAATAGTTTGATGAGTCTTGTCTGATTTGTTGTCGGAAGGGGGCGATAAATGGAACGGTTGCGTCAGAGTCTATTGACAAACAAACATCGAATAAATACACAATAAATAAAATAAACAATTGTATTCTGTAGTATTTCTTACGTGTCATCTTACGTGCACTATGACTTGAGCTAAAACAAAACACCGGTACAACAGCAGCACTGGCCCAAGGAGAGGTTAGTCTACATGATAATACAGCATGGGCAGTTTTAGATTCGTGTGGCTCATTGTGAGCAGAAGTTCCGTATTTTCGTGTGTTTTCCTTGTGTTGCCTCAGGGTATTTGGAGATTTTAGGTAAATGTCTGTACTAAGAAATTCCACCACTTTGTCGTTTTTTCCAGTCAGGAAAGCTTTTTGATGCAATTGCATGGAGTCTTCACTATGCTAATTTTCTGCTCTAGTTTGCCCTTCTGGACGAATTTCTACGTTTCCATGCATTTTACACTTTTATATCGTGTTTGTAGTCTCCTGAGTGTAATATTTCTGCTGTTTGTTGAACGGTCCACCGTATTTTTATCAGAGTCGCTTAAACTATTCAAGAGTGTACCCTCAAGCATATTGCCATGGTAACGAACTTTAGCGTGGCCACGAAAATTATTACTGTACTTACGTGTACTGATTGTAGGTAAATCGTATTTCCTTATTGATATTGTATCACTATGCATAGGAGGTGGCACAATAAGGAATGACTGTTGTCGGTAATTCTAGTAATGCTCTTTCGGAATACCAGGACGCCGATCTGCAGCTATTTGTTTCACACACAGTGAAAGTTTACGGGAATAAAATAATTTTGTGCCTTTACAGGTCATATGCATCTTTCGACGGACAATGATATAAAATATAATGATGGCAACTTACTTCCAATAAGTTTAATATTGTTTACATACTGACAGTCGGCTTTGCGCTATCGACTGAAAAAAATCATATTCTATACGACATGACATCGCAGTATTAAAAATAAACGAACCTCATCACATTGAAAAAGCAGATTGTTTGTCTGACAAAATTACAAAAAAAAAAATGCAAACCGTTCTTTATGCAGTTGATCTTGACCATTACCTCTACTTGAACTGTTGAGGGCGTGGCATCATCGAGCATTTAAAGTAGGGGTGAGATATTCAGACTGTCAATTCAAGGCTTTACATTACTTAACATATGCAGCTACTTGTTTGGAGGATCATTTTAAAGCTCACGGAATAAACGAAGTTTTACACTGTATTATTTTCGTAAAAATGCAAAATTTTAATGTTTTCATAAAACAGTAAACGCAAGAATGGCGACAATTTGAATTTCAATGTCGATAAGGAACTTGAGAGTTGTAATAATTATTTTATGAGAAATTGTATGAAAGCACATGCAATAGTGAAACGTTGCAATGGTACATTGGTATTTGGAAGGAATAGATATATCTAATGACAATGAAACCGATCTAAATACGCTTCTACATACCTAATCTCATTAAAACTCATTTTTTTAGTTTCATTTTTATTGCAGCAGCTGTCACAACGAAAACTGTGTTTGACCGCTGAGAAACGCAAACCACTTCAACTATTCTTGAATGTGCCTGAAGTAGTTCAAGACAGAAAACAATTTAAGCCGTAGAACATTTCGGTGAAAACTCATCCGTATCATCATAATACAGACATAGAAATTAAAAGTAGAAAATTCAATGCAACGTTCAGAGATGTCAAACATAAAAAAAGTAAAAAAGTATTTACGATATCGCCATGTTACGAGAGTTGACGGCCACGGCTCTGCTGAAAACGCTTAGCAAATTACATACCAGGTATAATTTTTTAAACAAATTTTATTTCTTGAAACACAGGGACATTAAAACGGAGCCTTCTAGATGCATTTATAGAAACTGTAAATCAAATCACTGTTAGGGAAACTTATTTTTGAAAAAAAAAATACTTTATATACTTTATATCAATAATGAAGTAACGAGAAATTATGTAGAAAATGATACTTTTAATTTTGTTAATTAGTGAAAAAATGCTGAAGGACTTGAGCATTTTTACATCTCTAGACTTTACATTGCGATGTTCACTAAAGGTGCAGCTATGGAATATTGGCTATACATACATGTGCTGAAGAAATGTTTGGCCTTGAAGAACAAAGACGATATAGCCGTTCAAGATAACGCTGGTACTATAGGTAAATTCATAATAATTGACATTAAAATCCGACAAATTCTAACAGCCAAGTAGAATGACTTAAATACACTCTAGTCATGAAACCTTATGAAATTTAATAACAGTGTTAAAAGCTGGAGAATACAGCACTATACAAATTAGTGAAATCCAAGAGTGTTTTATTGCGTTGCTGCTGACATTACTCCAGCCGAATCTTTGGCTTGACTACACAGTAAGTCAGTATCTCAGTCTGTGATACGAAGTTAAATGAAGTATTCAAGGTGTCTGTGATCTTTAATCGTCCGCTCTTGCTTCAGAATTTCTTCCTCGCCCAAATCACGATGTTCTTATCAAAGGTTTGAATGAAGGCTGTTTGATAAAATACTGTAACGGAGGAGCAGCTGTTTAATCACGACCTCAGTCGGTGTTACCATTTCTCACCATGCTTATAATTGTAATATACGGATCGATGCACAATATGACGGTTTTATTTAGTATACTCCGAGAAGCTATCAGGGGATAGAGTGGTCTAGTATGCGACACCTCGAACCTGCATTTGCTCTTGGAATGCTGTGCGCATGAATTACGCTATGATCGATCGATGATTCCGCTACAAGCAGCAGCAAAATATGACATTCTTCGTTTAGGGTGACAACAAAAACAGAAAGCTCCTTATATGTACATTATTTTCAATTGCATTTACTGGCGATATTGTCATAGATTTTCTTCGTTCCTAGTCAAAGGGGACGCCCCTTTAATTTTTAGCAAAGGAAGCGGATTTTGAAGAAAATAAAGTGAATAATGTCAGGGTCAGATCATGGTGGCGGAAGGTAAAATTAAGGTGCAGGGAACAAGACATAGAATGTATTGGAACGCCGAATCGCATACTTGAGAATTATAATCAAGCCACATTTTGATAGTATTTTCCCAATGTTTGGATCAGTTGCAGGGAAAAAGTAAAATGTTTCGTTGAAACCACTGCCCCATGCAATTTCAATGTTTAATTTTAATCGACGGTATGGGAAGCCTTCTGTAAAACTTGGGGAATAAAGGCTCCCCTACCGGACATTCTATTGGTAAATTTATCCACAAAATAACAATTTTTTTTTACAGATTTGAGTAAAGCAAGTCGCGGGTAAAATGTGGATAATCATTTAACCTCGAGCTAAGTTCTTGTGTGGGAGCTTTGGTGGTCCTGTTTGTAAACTTTAAACTTTTCAACTTTATTAGTATGAGAAAAAAGAGGGCGCTATCATACGGAATGTCGCATGCCCGGCCCTGCGCCAAGGATTGGGCCCTCTCTAGCAGTGAATTCTCTGCAAAAACCTTCCTCGTTACCCTATTTCAGGATATGTTTCCCGAAAGCCTAGCTCTTTGTTGTGATTTGTATCTTATAATCATCGTTTAAATAAGAATCATTCCTTGGTACAAAGGCCGCGTTGTTTCCCTTCGAAATGTGATCAAAAAATAGACATCAAAATTAAAACGCAAAATGTGTCTCGGATTTCTTTTACCTGTCTTAGTGTCTTATCTTATTTCTTCTTAAATGTTTAAGGCTAGAGATCAACTTGCAACCAGAAAAGTGTAGCAATATGTTAAACTTTGATTGTCAAAGCTACGTTCCAAATAATTTCGATTTAGTTTTGCAGTCTATACTGCAATATTAATCAACTGACTTTTACTGCTTGGCATAACCACGTGTGTTCTCAAACACCTAGTATCTTTCGGTGCCTTGCGTTTTCTGTTTGTTTACCCTCATGGCGGCACCCGATGGCGGCATAACATTTAATTCATCGTGATTAGGAAATTACGTTACAAAACTGCAATAATCATTGTCGTACTTTCCAGTTTGAAAAGATAAAATATTATGCAAAGCTCGCTGATCGGTGAAAAGAAAAGTCTGTCATTGGATGTATGATACATGGAAGTGTTGATAATTTTCTTGTTTGTTTCGTTATGCGACATCGGGAATTTCATCAAACTATCAACACATACAGTTGGTCAGAATGAATAAAATAGCAGACCATTCACTCGCATATTAAATCTCCACACGACTTTCTCACGTCATGATTTGAATCTCTGCAAGCCAACTGTTCGCTTGCCTTACCATACTGGGAAATGCGACCTCAGTCCTGATAGCAACTACCCTTTTCGTTTGTACGTCGTGGCAGCTGTGATATTAGGGAACGCATATATGCTCACAAGAACGACACGCTCCTGTACGGTGTAGGATGATACAAAATAGACGTATTTGTATATGATGAAGAAGCGATGCCGATCCAATAGAACCAATCAAGGAAAAATTGGTGGTAAAATTAGTGGTAAAAAACTTGAATAACCTGCCATCAAAGCCACATTGTCGTGAATAAACTGATTCATCTGATCAACTGATTTTAAATAGTGGTTAAACGCTCATTTAAAATCGGAGAATGGTAAGAAAGATTGAGACAGGTTATAAGTTTACGTTTTTTCGTTTTATTGCGATTCTTCAAAACGTAACATAAGAAACATTACAAACTGAACTCGATCAACATATTAATAATGTATGTCAGGAGAGTCTTTGAATAAAATCACTTTGTGACGTTAATAATAAGTGAAAAAAATGACACTATTGAAGTGATAGCTAACTTATCTCTGTAGTAGAAGTAAAAGTTGATAGAGATTTAATTCAAACACATCAATAATTCTGTATTTAAAGTATCAAACAATCCAACAAAATGAATAATTTGGCATAGAAGAATACAAAGGAGATTTACAAAAAGTCGCAGTACAAAACAAACGTAATTATTGTAATAATGTAACTAAAACTAATGTATACAACACTGGGCAAGTTTGTAAAGTGTTCATCTTTGGTCTAAATACACAATTATTAACAACGAATTTATGTGAATGAATGAATTAGTTAAATTGCCGTAGCTCTGTTGTCATGGTAACGATGACAGTGGAGTTTAAAAATAACAAGCAAAGTCACAAAAAAGGTGGCTTGAAAAGTCAACACTTCTTGAATAAAAATCTTTACGTACACGAAATGCTTTCATGTTTAGCGATGACTTGACTGACGAAACTACAAGTTATTTTTTACAATCTGTTCTTGAAAAATACACACAAGTACTTGTCACACATTTTGGAAAAAAAAGTTTCACGAGTGTTATAACAAATTCAAGCATTAAGCATACTCGAGAACAAGTGTACAAATCTCCAACAAACTTGTCTAATCTACACTACTAAGTATTCGGTTTTAACCATGTCCAAGAACTGGAATTATTGTGAAAATTACGTTTTACATGAGAGATAGTGCTATACTTCCATACTATACCATTCTTAACAAAACCAAGTCAAAGCTGTGGGGGCAAACATGTGAAATTTAAATTCTGATCCAATATATAAGATTACATGATCGTAATAACAGTAAAATAACAGTAAAAACGGAACTGTAGTAAAAATGCAATTTGACTGTAAAAGTACAATAACAAAAAACGACAGAAGTCGATAGCGTTTAAAGAAAATAGTCTATAAGCTTACACCGACAGGATATCTTTATTTGCATTTCATTACTATAAATCTAATACAAAATAAGACAATTTCGGCGTAGACAAATATCGTAATGCACTAGATTTAATATACTGAAGCCGATGTTATCTGGTCTGACGGCGGTAATTGTAATAGCGCCACCTATCAGATCCCAACTGGTACGCGTAAGAGTTCAACACTGTATTGTGAACAGGTTCGTCCCGCATCTTTTGAAATACAGATGTGTTAAAAATACAAAAGTGGCAGGACGTGCGATCCTTGATGATAAAACTTATCTCTATGGTTGCTATCATGGACTTAAAAAACTGACATAACTTCAAAGAATTCGATTTTGTCTGGGACTACATTTTCTATAGCGGAAGTTCTTCCGGGTGAAACGTGCATATAGAATTATAACACAGCGTACAGGTTGCCCGCTAAAGTGACCTGTGGATTTACTCCTGGAATTTTACAAATCGGGCTTTGTAACAAGAAATCGGAAGGTATTATTCTGACCAGGAATAGTCTCAGAGTGTATGGACATTGTTCAGGTAAGATCTGATGTGTGTCTTTCTTGAAATCGAAACAAATATGAGAAGATTTCACAGCGATGCTTTGATGAATGTTTACAGTGAATACAACTGTCATTGCAATGCTGTACAGAATTAACAAATGTATTCTGTAAAAAATATGAAAATTTCAACTGATTGCTTTGATTTCTATTTCATGAACTTAATTACATCAAGAGGTAAAATTCTAACCCCAACATGGCCAGAAAAATGTGAATATTTTCAGAGAAATATGACATTAATTTACATTGATGAGGTCAAACAATTAACCAAAACAAACAAAATACAATTGATAATTTCACAAATGTTGACTGAAAAATTAAACAACATTTCACTCAATTAATTAAATATTTACATTTCTGAATTCCTTACATCCGGACGAGAAATTCTAACCCCAACATGACCAGGAAAATATAAACAGTTTCTGAGAAAAATGAAATTATTTGTGAACTCCATGTCAAACAATTGCTTCAGTTCAAAACAAACAAGATGGCCATTTCTTAATCATTTTCAAAAATGTTGACCCTGAACTTCAACCGATAACTGTAATTTAAACATTATTGGATTCCTTACTTCCAGAGGAGAAATTCTAACCCCAACATGACCAGGAAATTATGAATAGTTTCTGAGAAAAATGAAATTATTGACATTGTTCAATGGCATCACAACAAGTAGAATTAAAATTACTTCACAATTTACAAAAAGTTGTTTCTGAAAATAATACAGAATTTCAAGCAATGACTTCAATTCCACTTGGAGTCATTTCCTTACGTCATAACGTGAAATTCTAACCCCAACTTGGCTGACAAAAAATGGTGCGTTTTGATGAAAACGGCGGAAATTGTGTCAGTTATGGTGGTGATGTGTTTGTAGGTTGTTCAGTTGTACAAGTTGTATTTGCTGCAATATTTGCATTGACTGTCTTCTCAGATTTCTTACTTGTAAATGACCTTGACAGTGGAATCATTGACATCTGAACAAACTATTCTACCGTCTGTAAACACTGCAATGTCATAAGGGTTTACATCTTCAGTTATAGTTTCCTGGTATTCACCCTGTCTATCAAATTTCACTATCTTCCTATAATCTGCCACATAAATATTGTCTGCATTGTCAACTGTAACTCCATATGGTTCCTCTAAGTGATCACTTCTAAATTGATTCAATATTTCAAGATTACTGTCCAAAACATAGATACAATTTACATCACCACGACATGACACTATGAGTTGATATTTGCTATTCATGGTCAGAGACCAGGGCGCACTGAGTTGTTGACTTGAAATAATGTCCCCATCTCCATTACATTTGATTACACAGTCTGCATCTGCTATGAAAACATTTCTGTCTTTATCAACAAATACACCAGTGGGGCGTTTCAGTTTACCCATTGCTATTATTTGTTTCACTCTACTCTTTGCATCACTCACTACAATGCATTTGTTGCCGACATCCGCTGTGTAATAGTCACCATTGTCTGCCATTTTTGTGTCCCATGGACTAAATCTGTGAGGTAAGCCATGAACTGTGACAGATGTTAGAATCTGTGCAGTGTCTGCTGTTACTGTCTTCACACTGCCTGGCTGCTCACTGTCTTCATCGTCACTGTCTTCATATCGGTAGTCACTGACAAGTATATGTTCATTCTGGTTTATTGTCAATCCCCGTGGGTTCAAGACTTCTCCCGGTTCTTCACCTGACCTTGACAATGACCTGATAGTGTCTTTCAGGGGTTTGTCTATAAGATATCAATGTGCAAATGTAGGTCAAAGGTCAACAGCTGATAAAACAATAGAAATGCCTTTGAACAATTTCTTTTGACATGAAACTGACAAATTCTTGCAAAGTTCTTCACAAATATATAATTAATCACGTAACAATATTACCAATTTGCATAATTAATTATTTTTTCACCCATAAACATAAATTTCAGACAGGTTTATGTATTTTTCATCTGTTTGTGAATTTTATAGTTGTTACACTGATCACTAATTAAAACTATTTTGCATTCTTTAGGTTTTGGGTGATAATTTAAATTGTGCTATGATCATTTAATTTGCATAATTAATGAATTTAGGTAATTAGGCAATATTTCAATAAATATTCAGTGTAGTTTGCTACAATTTTGCAGGATTGTTACTGAAGCCATGGCAATGTTACTGTCTTTAATCTGGTGGATTTTATCTTTTGATAATTAGTTATTTGCATAATTAATGAACTTTGGTAATAAGGCTGTATCTCAATAACTGTTCAGTGTAGTTTGCTACAATTTTGCAGAATTGTTACTGAAGCCCTGGCAGTGTTATTGCCACTTGTCTGGTGGATTTTATCTCTGTGATAATTACTTATTTGCATAATTAATGAACTTTGCTAATTAGGCTGTATCTCAAAAGTGGTTGGGTGTAATATGCCACAATTTTGTGGAATTGTTAGTGAGGCCCTGGCAGTGTTATTGCCACTTGTCTGGTGGATTTTACCTCTGTGATAATTACTTATTTGCATATGAACTTTGGTAATTAGGCTGTATCTCACTAATGGTTAGCTGCAATATGCTACAATTTTGTTATATTATTATGGAAGCCATTCCAGTTTTATTGCCTGCTGTCTCATAGATTTTATCACTCATTCTATTACTGATTTGCATAATTAATGAACTTTGGAAATAAGGCTGTATCTCAATAACTGTAGGATCCCATATGCTATTTTTTGTTGGAATTGTTACTGAAGCCATAGCAGTGTCATTGCCTTTTGACAGTTGAATTTTTATCTGTGTGGTTGATGTATTTTGAAAATTAGGCTGTATCTCATTTTTTGCGGAATAAGCAACACGTTTGCAAAGGTTTAGGAAAGCAATGCCTGTCCAGTTAATTTTGTTTTTTGTAGTGATAACTAAATTGCATAATTAATGAACTTTGGTAATTGTGCTCTGTCTCATTGTTGGTAAGGTGTAATTTGCTACAAATTTGCAGATGTTATGGAGGTCATGACAGTTTTTGTCTTTTGTTCAATGTATTTAATCTTTATGGCAATAACGAATTTGTATTATGAATTTAGGTAATTCAGCTGTATCCCAACAAATGTTTGGTGTAATATGCTACAATTTTGTGGAATTATTTCTGAAGCCATGGCAGTGTCTTTTCCTTTTGTCTTTTGAATTTTGTGTCTATTTTAGTTGGTATTTGTAGAATTTTTTATGAAGTCATCGCAATATTGTAGTGCTTGTCCAGTCAATGTTGTATTGAAAAGGGGTGAATATGGCCATTGGTGTCTGGGTTGTCCAGTCAATGTTGTATTGAAAAGGGGTGAATATGGCCATTGCTGTCTGGGTTGTCCAGTCAATATTGTATTGAAAACACGTATGTTCAGTTTGCCAGATAACGAGAATTAAGTTGTGCGCATGCGCAAGGAGACTTAGCGTAAATCAGAGGTCAGGTCACTGTGACTGTATGCAAATAAGGTATGCAGCCCCTTGGTTACCCGCCGGCATCTGCCGTTTCTACTGAGTTTTATCCAATAAAAATCATCAAACAAGTATCAAATATGGTGTCAAGGTGTTCATTAGAAAGTAATTTTATGAATATCAATGAGTTTCTGACGTCAAAACCTGATCCGCGGGAAAATTTGGGCAAGTTGCCGACGTACTCTAGAGACGCCTTGTACCAATGACAGGCGACGTTGGCGGCCGTGAGGTGCAATTTCCAGGGCAAATTTTAACACTTTGTGAGTTTGTCAGCAACTTTCATATAGCTAGGGAGTTAGAGTAAGTGGCATATTTTATATTTCTAGAGAGTTTCTCTGAGGCTAATTTTTTTAAATAGCATTTTCGAAATTTTTTTTCTGTTGGTGTGGCCGATAATTTTCTCGTTGCTAGGCAATTTTCAAACGTACGCGCATTGTTTTCGGTATCAGTTTCAGTTAATTACCTCGACCTTCACGATTATTTTAGTAATTTTTCTTTGAATTTTCAAAAAATATTCACTTACTTTCTCAAAAATTATGTCAGGATTTGATTTTCACCAATTTTGCCTTCAAAAACTGTGTCGAATATGTGGTTCTAGAGCCCAAAGTTCCGTGGCTGACTTGCAAGGGAAAAAACCTAAACTGTGCAATGTATACATGGATCAAATTTCGTACACATTTGGCCTTGATGTGAGTAGAGATGAGGCAGACGTACATCCAAAACAGTTATGTAATCTCTGTTATCGACGTCTGCTGAATAAAACTGTCTTCTGTTTGGAGCCATTCAAAGATTTATGGGCCTCCCATCCCAGGGTTGGAGCATGTCATGTTTGCTCCCAGTTTGAAGCACAAAGCAAAGGGGGGTGACCTAAGAGAGTTAAAAGGGGAAGACCATCAACTAAAAAACAAGACCCACCTACCCAGACTGACTCCACACTCCAAATAGATCAGATACTAACAGAGGAAGGGAAATCATACTTAGAGGAGCAGGTCCTAAAGTCACCCACTTTTGATTGGCCTGAGACCTTTAGTCCTATGCCTGATGGGGATATTAAATGTAGCATATGCCTTTCTTTTCTATCCAGGCCATTAGAAACCCCTTGTCAGCACATTTATGGCAGTAACTGTTTAATTAATCTTTTTTTGACAAAGAATATGTCCTGTATTAGTTGCCCCTGTTGTACACAAACTGTCTCTTGCTTTTCAATTACCCCTGCAAAACTTTATTTTTCGAATATTTTACGGTCCCTCCCAATGCAATGTAATAAATGCAAGCAGGTTTGCAATTCTTTGCAGCTAAGCCAACACACTTGTCAACTGAGTCAGGCTGAAAGTTCACATCAGAGAGAGTCTAGTGTATCATCTGATATTCTTGAGAGGTCATTAGAGTTACCACTTACTCCAGAGTTAGAAAAAGTGGCAACCCATCTGCTGAAGACAAAGTTAAAGCAGTCTGAAGATGGTAAAACTGCTGTATATAAAACAGGTGGACCGGTAAGTTCAACTTTTTTGGTATTTGCAGAAAAGTTATGAACGCAACTTTTGTCTTATGTTTAGTGTATTATGATGTTCCTAGAAACTAGTTCTAAGCTCTTAAGACAGAGGAGTGCATAAGAATGAAAGTAAGCGAAAAAGATGTTCTTTCACAACTTTAATTCACAGATAATTCATAGAAATTTCACTCATTACTTGAACTCATTTTGAAACTATGACAACAAGTTCTTTCAATTTCACTGTTTTTTATTTGCAAATAATACTGGAATGCTTTCATCTTTGGTAATTTACTTATGCACATCACATGTATTACAACTTTCTTCATTCAGAAACTAGTACTTGTTCAGAGTCACCAGCCACGAGTTGAGACAGACACGGCATCCAAAAGTACA
>LD347881.1:44964-65974 GCA_001465055.1 Ptychodera flava | reverse complement strand
TGTTGGCAGCAATACACCACGAACATTTTCGCTATTCAGGAGTGCCTTACTCGCTCTACGTTCTAAAAAAAATGTCATGTGCGTATGCTTTTGACCATGCATGCCGCTACCTTCCTTTCCAAATTCACGATCGACTTTCCTACATTGATCATAATTTTTCTTTCCATTTCATAGCTTTACTTGCACTTAGAATGTGTGTTGTAGGGATGGTTCCCCCCATATTGGTGGAGCAGCCAAAGTCAAAAAGGAAAGTTTGCCGTTTTGCTTAGTTTCACCGTCACTACGATCCTTCAATTCAATTCAGTGTTGATGATGACATGGCTGTCACTGCACGGAGTTATCTGTAGGCACACATTGCGCGTAGTCAAACCCAAAACTTCGCAACATTTTAGTCAACTAGTCATGATATACATGCGGTACTATTGATTTGTGAGTTGTTTCGTTACAATTTTATTCATACTGTATGTGTTACAAATAGGATCTCCTGACGCATAAGGTCGGGGATGTACAGAGATAAAGCATTACATCTCAAATTGAATGCAGAACATGTGCGCGCGGACAAAGTGATGACATCAGTGCAATTTTCGATTCGCAAGTTTGGCTAACTTTTGCCAAAATCTTCTCGCCAAACGCTACTTTTTTCTTGCATTTGCGATTTGGCGAGCGGGCAGCGGAAACACTGAATCACCATGACCCCCTGGCCCTGAGGTGTCTCTCTATATATACCCAGGCATGTTTTCATGGTCTGTTCCATTCTCCACCTGTCTGACTCCTCCAAGGCGTGTATTATCCCTTATGAAAATTTTAGCCTTCCCGACAAGATTTTCGGGAGCTCTCCAGAAAAGGTCCCGTAGTGGTCCAGGAGCTCTCCGGGACCATCTTTCCGGGAGAGCGTGGCATTCCTAACCAAATTAGGTTTGCTGGATCCCTCCCGGAAAGATTAATGTCGCCCTGCAGGACAGGTTAGCTGTCGCTCTGGTGGACGGTTTAGCTGCCGCTTTGCCGGGCTGCATGGTTAGCTGCCGCTCTGCCGGGCAGGTTAGCTGCCGCTCTGCCGGGCAGGTTAGCTGCCGCTTTGCTGGGCAGGTTAGCTGCTGCTCTGCCGGGCAGGCTGGCTGCTGCTTTGCCAGGCAGGCTCGCTGCTGCTCTGCCATACAAAAATCAACCTACCTTCTGCACTCTGACTAACAGTTACTCCAACAACCAGAAAGCCATCACCTTACAACTTTACACCACTCTGCTGCCCAGAAAAAAAGGAATGCAAGGGCTAAAAATTCAGTAGGAATAAAATTTAATCCACCGTATTTTTAAAGCCAATCAACATGACGGATATAATACTTAACGTTAAAAAAACGTTCAAGTGTCCATAAAGTCCTTAACTTCATATTGTTACAACGACGGACTATTTTGAAAGACTTGTACTTGTCTGTTACAGCTTTGGTTATTGCTTGACTTGTCATCTTGAAGTTGTCCTATGCGTAAGCTGGAAAAAATATAAAAAAGTTCAAGTCAGATATAAAGTTCATCAAGCTTATGACAAAATTGTGTAATGTAAAGAGCTACATACATGTATGCAAGTTAGAATCCACATTGTGGTTGAAAATTTTGACACGTTCAACAGTCATCAAACATTGAAGACTGTGAAATTTGCATGTATTCATAAAATAAAGAAATTGTTCCCTCAACTTGTGAATGACAAAATGTGATTTGCAGGGCATGAGATTTAAAAAGCGCTGGTGAGCTGAAAATCACTCTCCTAAAATTATCTGCGGGAGTGTTACGAGAGTGATAAAACTACTCCCCTGAAATGCATAGGGAGAGTGAAGCAAATAAAAAGAATTATGAAATCGTTAATTGTGTCTTGTGCATTCTAATTGAGAATATCTATTTTTACTTTTTTTTCTTATTTTTTGTTTTTGTTATATTTGTTTGTTATAGGAACTTAATGTAAGTATTATTATAGTAAGAACCAGTATCGGCAATACAGTCCTGATCACTGGACAAGTCACAAAATACAGACAACTTGCTGTGCTATGATATACCGGTAACACTATCGATATAGCACACTGTAATTAACATTATTTATAACCACCTCTTAGCTAATTACAATCTACGATGATCATTTTCTGTTGACAAAATAATTTTTTCTTTTCATCGCTTCAGAAGTTTTACATACTTCACAATTTTCTCTTGTTGCACTCCTCTCAGAACGTCTACTTTTGAAGTTCGATATCGCGATGCTCTTTTGTTTGCAAGGCTGGTTTTCGCCCGAGTGCTCATGGGTTGAATGAGATTAACAATGGCCGCGCGGATACGAACGCTTCCCTTGCATAGAGAGAGAAAAACTAGGCTTTGGTTAAGTTTATAAGCGCGGCTGAGCACATCGTGTACCTAGGCGAGGTGGGTGTGCTCGAAAACGAAGATCAGTGCAAGTTTTGGATTCAAAATCGGCTGTTTTCGGCGGAGAAACTGCGCGCCGTATTTCCGAGGAGGTTTTCATAGTACGCATAATATGAGAGCGGCGATCGTGCATCAACGTCTTCAAATATTTCTCCAAACTGCATATTCAATTCTTGTCGAAATCTCTGTGCTCCTAATTCATCGAGAATACGGTTCTTCCTAATTATGAAGTCAGCTAAACGCTTTTCAAGAAAATAAGTACGAACATATGAGGGAGGATCCAGGAGGATCGCAAAATTCGTGTTGAATGAATTGCCTGTAATGATCTATGGGAGCGCCCGCTCCGGACAGATGCCAGGCTTACGTTCAATATAGTCCTGGTTGCGTACTCTGTACAGACATCGCATACAAAAGCAACACAATTTGATGAATTTTACTAGCCACGGCCACGGCTAATCCCCTGTAGGGACCGTGTATAGCAAAGCTTAGAAATAGAAGACACGGTATTGGCACACGTACGCATGGCCTTTGTTTCTCTTGTTCATATGTTCGCTACAATTTAATTAATTTTTACAAAAAAGAAGCTGAAAGTCTGCAGGCTGTAGCCTGTCATTCCGATGATGAACACGTGCTCAGACGCCAGTTTTTTTGTAGTGCATTCATTCTGTGAACATGTCGCAGTCCCGTCCAAGTTGCCACGCGTACGCGAGCGGAAAATCGTTCGCGTGGATTTTGATTTGCGCGAGCGCTAGGCGAGCGGAGCGATCGCTCGCCTCAAATCTCATGCCCAGGATTTGTAGTACTAGTCTAGTATCAATCTGTTCATCTTGCAATTTGCTTCAAACTAGGAAAGTAGTAGAATCAATGACATAAAACAACATTTAATTTGCAGATGATTTATCCAGTGATTCCGTTAAAATTGTACAGTTTACTATGTAACACTCACTTGGCTTGAGTACACTTCATTGCATACCTACATGAACTTTCTAATGCCAAATTGAAACATAGCAAGAAAAAAGGTAGGTCTTTGGTACTGAGCTTATATCTAAGTTGCACATCAAAAGGTTGCAGCATTAAATGCAATAGAATATTGTATGCATATTTTGTGATGAAAGAGTTCATGTATAACTTCAATGAAATATTGTAATGAAATATTATAAATTAATCATTGATTCCCCACAATATGCCAGCAAAATATCTACAGGTTACATATAAAGACATGTCAAATGCGTTAATATAAAATTTAAAATAAACTTCAATTTTAAGGACAAAGGCGTTCAGAATGATCAGAGAGACGTATATTGATGTCACAGAAGTAAGTTTTGGAATACATGTAGGCAGGTACCTTGCTGCGGATCCGTAGCCCTACCACTCCCTTTGCTGGTGTACACAACCAGCAAAGGGAGTGGTAGGGCTACAGATTCGCAGCAAGCAGGTACCACACTCGGTCAAGAGTTTGAGAAATTAATTCGTATTGTTCTTTTTTTTTTGTTTTATATCGTACATTGAGGGAAATTTGTATACATAAGCAAAAGTTTTACCTTGGCCAATGCAAGAGAGAAGTATATTATTGTAGATAATAAATAGTATCGGCACATACTCCATTTTTGTGTACACTGTACCACGGTCCCTCTATCGTTGTACACTCTACGTTCAACCTCACGATTTATACAAATTTATTAGCTCTTCATTCACACAATTGAACAGTATTACTCGAGAATTGCGCTGAACAAAAACAGTCAAAAACTTCGTCTTCAAGTCGCAGAGAAGGCAAATCGAAAATTTACTTACCGAAGTTTAAACAATCGCCTAGATCCACGGAGATGTTGACCATTGTTCAAAGCGACGAGCCGATCGATCTCCACAAGCTGATCATGACGATGACTTTTTTACGCCCTTTTACATTGCTTATAGGTTGTACATGCATAGTTAGCGTGTATGAAGTCGTCACGATGATGTTAAACAGCAAATTTTGGCGAAATTTTGTCAAAATTATAGGGAAAAATCAGCGACGATTCACTCAGTAATTCAAAGGTCGTAACTGTCCAAAATTTGCCGCTGAGATTTGACCTGTGTTTGTTTTACCGATCTGACCAATCATAGCGAAGTCTTCACATGACCTGTGATGTCATCATGCGTGATACTATTACTTCCGGTACAAAGTCCTCGCTGCAGTGTAACTAGCATGAAGCTTCAGCGGACTTCAAAAACGTTTAAAAAGGTACACTGACGGAAAATTTATTGAAAATCTAGAGCTTTTGATCGACTATCCTAGCAACTGTGCATTGAGAGCTCCTGTGACCATGACGAATCGCAACACGATGTCAGAATATAGTGGCAAAACCCTACGTAGTAGCACAGCTCCGTATGCCGCCGTGATAACTGTGTACCGTACAAAACCTTAGGTACTGTACTACTAGAACTATAGTGTGCCTCTTTGGTTTTACGGGACCCAAGTTTCAATGAAAATCGTTTTCTTTACGACAGAGTGAGATACGAAAACCAACGCATCAGTTCAACTCTGTAGATTTGTGTTTTCGTATGTTTCTGTGGAGCGTTGAGGTTACACGTAAGTTCCGTGTACAGGCGTACATCCGTACATCGGCAGAGAAGGCAATAATGGATTTACTAGATTTATTCCCGTGTCTTAAAAATTCAAAAGTCGGCGATTTAGTAACTACACTGATCAAAGTCAATTGATGTTTTTGGAAATAACTATCGATGAGATAATTTGTAAGGTCAAATATTGTCACAAACATGATGTAAATCCTATATTTACAAGCAAGTAATGAAATGTTATTGTTATCAATCATTATTTCCTTTGTGGACTACGGCCGATTTTCGAGAGATTTTCGTTGCTGCCATGAATTTAATTTTGAATTTTCTTACGGATTAATTTATCCTTGGCTCAAACAGTTACCAGATGAGCTAGGAAAACATTTTCATAGGAATCTTATGTGGCTGCCTTTAGGCTATATAGTGTATTCATGTAACAGCATTGTTAATCATCAGAATACCCATTTTAGCAGTTGATAGCTCGATCGCCTCAATCACACATGATCACACTTAGACTCTCCACAGTCTCTGTGCCTTGTTTTGTGCGCGCCCACGATGCTGACGATGGGCCTGCATTCGCAGGCTACGGAATGCAGGCTACGCAGTGCAGATGTGAGCACGCGCTGCCAGACACAGCGACTGTCCGTTCTTGCAAGGATATGAATATTCATATGGTAGTGACATCAAAAGAAACACCTATCTAACTGGGTGGAGAGAATATATACTAGCAGCTGGTAGACCTATATACGCTGTATGTTTTCATTTTTCATTTTTGATTTTATTTGGCTATGGTACTTGTCATTTTTTGTTTGATTAACGGATTTGTAGAGTTCTATAAAGTACCCGGATCAGGCACAAATCCGACCAGTCCCTTGCAAGAACGTCCAGAACCTGGGATTCGCGTCGCGTTTCTGAAGGGCGCGCGCGTGTTCCAACAAGGAAGAACATGAATCGCAGGGTCTCTGCCAGACTAGATCACACTGTGAATGATAGTATTACCACTGCAAACCAACGCTCACATTCATACGTAATCGCTGTGGCATACGTATACCATCTGCAAACTTCATTTATTTTTATTTTATGTTTTTATATTTGTGATAGACAATACAACAGCAGTGCAACAATGCATACATGTAAGTCTGATAGCCAAAATGCAAAGTGCAGAGATGCTGCTCCAATCCTATCGTTTTCTGTCGCTCTACGGGCCAGATTTGTTGTTAGATATATCTGATCAGCCACAATTATTAGGCCACTAATGTTCCTGCAGAGATGCTGCACAAGTCAAGTATTTTGCTGCCGCTCTGCCGGACAGATTTGTAAGAAAGTGATCTGCCCAGCTAGCGGGGCAGATTCTGCGGGCCAGAAATCTGCCCTGGAACTCTGCAGCTTTAGTCCCAGAACATTCCTGTCGCTCTCCTGCAGCTCTCCTGTCGCTCTCCTGCCAAGACCCCATTTTTGTAAGGGATATCACAGTAATCCCCTGGGCCCATTCAACTACTTGTCTATTACCCTACATGTTGCACTGTTCGTTCCATTTCCACCTGTCTGGCCCCCCTAGGCTCTTACCAATATCATGGCATGTTTCGCTGTTTGTTCTGTTCTCCACCTGTCTGAATCCTCCCACGCTCATATTATGATGATCCCCTTGGCTTGAATTCCCCATCATACCCCAAACATGCTTTGTCGTCTGTTTTGTTCATCTGTTCCATTCCCACCAGTCTGACCTCCCAAGGCTGATATCACATTACAGGGTTTGAAATACCCAGGTGCAAACTGCACTATGCATGTCCATATCACCATGGTGCAGGTAGATTGCCAGAGCAACATGCACACTGTGCATGTTGAAAAAAAGGTGAAAAAATAAGATCTTTTGTCTTCATATGTGGAATAATCCTCATTTTGGACATTTTGACTGGAAATTTTCTTTCAGTTTTGTTGATATTGACGTGAATTTATCGAACTACGTAAAGTCCGCAAACTTTTAGTAACAGAAGCTATGCATGAACCTCTCCAATATACCGGTACATAGCCTAGAGGGCCCCAAACTCTACAATTTGCTCATTTGCATATAAGCAGACTGCATAGCCTTATAGTCAAAAAGGCCCTAGGCCTACAGGCAGACCCTCTGCTTATTTCGGATGTATTCGATTCCGTCCACCTGGCAACGTTTCTGGTTACAATGCCCTCCGGGGCCCCATCGTGACCTACTGGCTTACATCAGCTGTATTCGATTGGGTCCACATGGCAATATTTTGGTTTCCTCTGTGGTGGATTTTTTTTTATATTGAGATTCGAGCAGTTAACCTCTCAAATGTCAAAACAATGGACCCTCCTTGATTTTGGGATTATAAAGTCATCTGAGAAGTCCAATGAAATGAATGTTCGACCATGCATTGCGGAAACTGAAAGTTCCAAGACAGAATCAGACGTGCGTCAATCGTCGTGTAGTCAAGCCATGCCATCCGTCAGTGTAACAACTGTCACTTGGGACCGTAGTACCGTGAGATCCCGATTCTGCAATTGAACTTTGGTTCAAAGACAGTAAAACGCAGAAGAGATCCCAAACACGGCCATATGGACCACGAATGCATACAGAGGAACTTTCTTGGGATGATGGAGATAATAATTTGGAATACCTAGTTGACAAACTATAGTATGACCCAGGTCACAGTGCAGGTACTCAGACTGCTGGTGCATGCTCGATGCAAAACCTAACATGCACAGAGTGCATGTTGCCAAAAAAAAGTATTTCAAACCCTGCATTACTGTGATCCCCTCATCTTGAGTCACATGTCTACACCGGAGCGTTTTTCATTGTCTGTTCCAAGCTCCACCAGTCTGTCTCCCCTAAGCTTGTATCATATCACAATGATGACCCCTTGGTTATCGAGTAACCTGTCTCTGTCCCATGTCTCATTGTTCGTTTCGTTCTCCAATTGTCTGACTTCTTCCAGGCTTGTATCATCGTCGTCTGTCCAGTGTTCCCACCCCATTGGCTTGTATCATGCTCCCATGATCCCCTTGGCATGAGTCATCTTTTAGAGACGTTTTGAGATTTCTTGTATTTGTCATGCAGTTTTCCCGGTGGTTGTGTTTCATTTGCAGTAAACACTGTTAGTTTTATCATAAAGCAGCATGGTGAGTTTCACAAATATATCAGCAGTTGTTGACTGACTGTAATTAGGAAATGTTCAGGTATGAACAGCAGTGTTGTGATCAATTGATCAGAGGTTTCAATGAAAGGTTTTTTATATGGAGATGTGACTGTTTGAGGGACTGTGATATTATATACATGTCTTTATTGGATATAATCACAGATATCATAAAGAAACGAGTGAAAGGATGTGTGGATTTCATGCGTCTCAATTTCTGCATTTTATCTTGTATTTAGCTGCATGTAATTGTTTTCACACATGTATATGTACTATATTACCAGTGTTCTCCACAAATGATAATTAAAGGCGGGCGGCTAATTAGCATATTTATTTGCATAATATTTGCATACAATTTACATATCACCAGGGCTATTCACAAGGCATTCCAGTGATGAGATATACTTCTGACATTTTTAATATTTTTCTCCATTCAGCAGTGATAAATGGCAAGCTATACAATTTATTTTTAAATTTAAATCCTTTTTATTTACATTAAATAAATAATAAAACATCAAAAATGAAAAAAAAACATTGAACTAATAGTAATACAAACAATACACAATTTAGTAAATATATTGCACAATACCAACATGAAAATTCAAAAGTAGGCTACATGAGAAGTAATCAGTGTTCGAAATAAACGGTGGCACGTTTTCATATGATCCTCTGTTACTATATGATTGTCTGTAGTATTAATGGTATTAAAGCCATGAACGTCTTTTTTTACGTGCGGCGTCCATGACAAGTTGATACGGGACTGAATATTTGCACTAAGTTACAATGCGGAGTCAGCGGAGCATGCCTGCAGAGAAACATACGTTGACTTTAAAACTCTATTCATAATAAAGAGAGGCCCGAAAAAAAAATGATACCAGGTATTTCCAAGAGAAAGATTTGAAATTTCATCGACTCATAGTTCGGCAAACGTACAAAACTTTGACAACTGCGCGGCGTAGGCTGCCATGCATGTTTGTGTGGAGCCCGCTGGCGCTCTTGATCTCGATCACACGCGACCTTTGAACTATAAAGTACAGAACCGTATGTATTGTACATAGCTGCTGTATTCGGATGATCACACGAATGATGATTTTAGCTCGTGCTGTTTCTTTTTACTTCATTTCATTGTGCCTTTCATATTTTAAAACGGTCACGGATTTTGAAACTTGATCAAACGCAACTGCTTCTCAAAGTCAATCGAGTGAATCGCATGCAAGTTACGAATGCGTGACAGGAAGTGACACACATGGCTTCAACGTCATGTGGACGTACACGGATCTCAAAATGGCTAACTCGGCTCGGATACGCAACGACCTGAACACGTGAAGTACCATACTTTTTTGCATCTGATATTTGTGTCAACCAATCGTACGATTTTAGCCACATCTGATCGAAATCACTTTTCCTGACCTTCGGATCCTTACAAGTACGAGACATTGGCGGCAATGGTAGTTGCCTATAGTATAGATGCTTTGACTGAGTGCCCGCTGGCAAAAATGCAACACCGAGCCTTGTACCGTGTCCGTTGTATGAAATGGACGGTGTCTGTACGGTACGGTCGGCAGCTTAACACATTTCAAGCTTTTTGAATTGAAGTCTTAGCGAATGTTCATCGGCACTACGGCCGTTTCACACTAAAAGCTCGTTGAAATAAAAGCGTGACAAAATCGCCGCTGAGAAACAATAGGTCTTCAACCACATTTTAATAAAGAGTATCGGCGGATATGAAAGAGGATCGGGCGAAAAAAATAAGGATCGGGGCCGATCCTGTTAAACGGCCTGGGGAGAACATTGAGGATTGCATGCAAAACAAACCGACAGATGTGTGAACAGCCCCTCTTTATTACACGACGTTGTCAGTTGCTGTCATTTTTATACAATAGGCTTTCAGATATTGTTCGGACAACTGACTGTGAAAACAGTTTAGGCGACAGAAAACAAAGGTGGGCGGGCGAGATAAAAGGTGGGCGGGCGAGATTAAAGGTGGGCGGCGACAAAAAGAAGCCAGGCGCACCGCCCGTTAAAAACCCCTCGTGGAGAACACTGATTACCAAGGCTTTCATTGTAATCACTGAAATATTGGCAAACTTCTGAGTTTCAATCATTTCTGTTTTGTATTATTCTGAGACAAACCTGTCCTTCATCCTATTCTGTTATGAAATTAATCGGCCTTTACCCTATTCTGTACTGTAATGTTGTCCTTCACCGTATTACAAGTATGTTATGTAAATGCTGGCCTTCTGCCCATATCCATATAATGGCTGATCAGTAAATGAACTTTTAGTCTATACCATTGGCATCACTGTACTTTGGATAGATTATATTATAACACACCTCATCCGCAGTCTGTGTTCTAATTCGCCAATTGATAGTCACGTGGGATGCGTTCTTTTTGTGCTGATCCACGTAAACGATGTCATCGGGCATCATTTGTTGGAACTGTTGCCTGCTAGGCATCAGTTCCGGAAAATGATGCCCGCTGACGTCATAAAAAACATTGGCGCATGCGCGAACTAGAATGTAAACAAAGATGTCATCTGGGGACGAGCGAAATGATAGTCGAGAAATTTCTCGGTTTATCCGACTTTCTAAAGAAGAACTGAATGCTCTGGTTTCAAACAAGGACTCGAAATAAACGGAAACGATAATCAAAGGTGCATTGAACGTTTTGCAGAAGTATTGCGACCCTGTCGGAAAAACGTTTTTTTTGCCGAACCACTTCAACATACCGGTATTACGACATCATTCATGTGACAAGTTGTGTGTAAAGTACGTTCTCATGCATGGCTACGGATGAGGTGTGTTATAAAACATATATTGACTGGCCATGAGGGCAACAGCGTACCGTACGTCTGTACCCCGAGGGACTGTGAGTCACTCCCAAAAACAGACTGTTTCCCGCAGCCGTATACTGTTCATCACTCATATCTGCACTGAAAAGACCGTTCTTATCCTTACTGTATTCAGAAATACCAGCCTTCCTTGTCCTTCACAGTCTTTCAATGCCCTTCATAATTAATAGTCTGACCCCTTATCATAATCATGAAAAATATTCAAATGTCTCCTTCCCAGAAACCAATTAGCCATTTGAACTGAAAATTCCCGTATATCATTATTAGTTATTACTGCATTTGGTTTGACCTTAAATGCCCTTTGATCTACTTTATGAATCTCAGCAACTACATTTCTTGAGGTTTGGTTGTTGGATATTAGTCAGCGTAAGACTAGATAATTGTTTCCCAATTTTTGAAGGAGAAATTGTATGACCTTTGACATACTATTTCATCTCTCATAACTTACTAAGGTTACAGGTATGGTTTTGGTAAGAGTTCAATATACAAGGATTGGATGACCTTGGATGACATTTGACCTGATGTCACACATTTCTGCAACCACCAAAGCTATAATAGGTTTGATTACAGTTTGACATTGACTACAATGTTATCAAAATTTATTCGTCAATTTTTTGGATGATCTTCTATGATTTTTGACTTGATCCCAAGTATATCAGCAATGACATGGGCTAACAGTTTAGGTTTTTTTGGTGGATAATAACCCATATTGGACTGTAGTTTTCCAAATATTTTAGAATAGGACATTATTTACTTCTAATTACTTAGGGGGATATCACCAGCTGCGACAAGTACATCTTTGTAATAAAATACTGTGTCACACTTTGTCTCTTTTAAATAGCAAGTTCAGTGTAACTTCATTTCTGCTGTGTATGCACCTGACAAACTAAATATTTTCAGTAAATGACAGAATATCAAAACTTTGCTTTTTAGGCTACACAAAGTGACACTATCTCACTCCTACTCTGCAATCCAATGTTGTCAAGCTCAAAAACACTGAGTTTACTTCAAACCAAATAAGGCATGTGTTATTCTTTCACAGTCGAGGTTAGACACAAGATGGCGTAAGTTACAATCAGTGCAAAACATCAGGCAGTACTGTTGCCATGTTGATAGGGATAGATTTGCTCTGAGCATGCTCACATTGGTTACAGGTGGCAAAAATAAAAGTACAGGCGGCTAAAAAAAGTGTATGTGCAAATAAAGTTTGTGCAGTGTGTCCTGATGTTTTACTAAAACTGAATTTTCACAGCCAGCAAATTTTGGCTACAACCAGTTGTTTTTGCCAGCTGCCGGCTATTTTCTACATCCCTGATTATGGGATATCCACCCCGTTGGGTCATGTGCAGACTTCCGACAAGTCTGTGGGCATATTGATGTCACAACAGAACACATTGAAGGTACTGGAGTAAACATTAGCAGACTGTCATGTTAGTGGTTGGCTGATGCGTAGATCTGTGTTGAAACAGTTCCGCTTGGAAGGATGGTGTTGCAATCATTGAAATATGTGATGTTATTCTCTATTACACTGATTATTGAAGAATATTCAATGTGATAAATTTGTGACTTCTGTTTCTCAAAGTGGGTAAATAACAACTTGATTTAGTGAAAGCAATGTACTGGTATGCATAGAAGGAGATACAGTTTGTGATGGAGGGCCATTTACCACTTAACTGTGTAGTACTGCTTTGAGTGTCAGTGTGTCAGTGACAGGCCTGATTTTCTGATCATTTTCTGCATACCCTTGCATATTCATCTCAGATCAGACAAAGGCAAGAAAACCTTCCACATCACATTTTGAGAACTTTTGTGGCCGAGTGTTGTGGTTGAGTCATTTTAACAGTTTGCACTGTCTGGCTATCAATATACAAACACTATATGACTGAGTGATGTAGTTGGATTTAAGGTTTGCATTCACTGACTGTCATTGACTGTTGGTATACAGGCAGTGTTACTGAGTGTTGTGATTGGTTGTACGACTGCAATCATTGGCATACAGGCAGTGTGACTGAGTGTTGTGGTTGGGTTGTAGGACTACATTCACCGACTGTTGGTATACAGGCAGTGTTATTGAGTGTTGTGGTCGGGTTGTATGACTGCATTCACTGAATTTTGGTATACAAGCAGTGTGATTGAGTGTCGTGGTTGGGTTGTAGGACTGCATTCACTGACTGTTGGTATACAGGCAGTGTGACTGAGTGTTGTGGATGGGTTGTAGGACTGCATTCACTGACTGTTGGCATACAGGCAGTGTGACAGTGTTGTGGTTGTGTTGTAGGACTGCATTCACTGACTGTTGGTATACAGGCAATGTTACTGAGTGTTGTGGTTGGGTTGTAGGACTGCATTCACTGACTGTTGGTATACATGCAGTGTGATTGTTTTCGATGGATTTTTTTCATTTATTGATGTACAGAGTTTATACCAATGATCATTGGTCAGTCTGACAACTGTTGACAGTTTGTGTATGAGTGAAGAATTACATTGTATGTTCTTACTTTGTTTGTGTTCTTGAAAAACTTTTTTTCACAATTTTTACACCTAAAAGGAAGCACAGAGGTCATTTAAGGGACAAAGAAATAATTGCCACTTTGTTGAGGTGACCTTTCTTTAGCTTGATGTATGGTTGACATTGTTTTTGGGATGAGTTGTGCGGAGAATGATGAACTTTTGAACAATCATTGAAGCAAAGCCTTTCATAGAAAAAACAATTAAATTGTGTCTCAGTGGGCAGCAAAGATGATTAATGGTCAATGAGTATGATTGTTGTGAGTTTTGTGTCCTTGTTAGAATATCATACAGTTTATGTACATGTCAAAATATCTATAAGCTTTTAATGTATTAAATTCAGCTGGTTGGTTTTTGTTGTAAATCATGGTTTGTATTAACAAAATGTGTACACAAAACATTTGTCTGTTTATACATGCAGTCTCTGTTCTTTTAAGTTATTCTCTTTGTCTCTGACAAATGTTAACTCCTGTTCACAGATCGCTGTCTTTCAAATTAGAGCTTTTGTGAGTGTTTTAACTGCTGTTGGTATCCCTTACAGTGTATATTCATCTAAATATTATCAAACTTGTTAGGTTGATCAATTCTTAGAGTTTTTTCAAAAGTTACTGCTTTATCATCAGGTGTCACTTATTTAGCAGTACAAGTAAAAATCAAAGATACATGTACTTTATGGTATAAAAACTGTTTATTTGGATTTATCCAAGGTCCCATGCATGGTGTACCGGTATGCCTGTCTGTGTTCCTGTCTATCTGTGTCTGTGTGTCTGTGTGTCCATTACAAAACCCATTAACTTTGTATGATGGTAAACAATTTAATTTTTAATGTATTGCTATTAGTTAATTGACACAAATTTGTCTGTCTTTTCTTTATACAGATGATACAAGATGCTGTGTATAGGATGCTTCCTGTTCATCTGCCATTTGTTGCTATTACGTAGATGAGTAAGCTGGGTTTCCTCTGGGTTTTAAAAAATCTTAGTAAATTTACGAATCCTAGTTTTAAATTATTAGTAAATTTGATAAATTATTAGTAAATGCTATTCTGGTGGTTTACCAGTCTTTGGGCAGTGTCTATGAGCTTCTCCAATACGGTGCAAAGACTTGATGTGCAACTACTGGACATACCAATACATGTAGATTTTGAGCCAATAATTCTCCTTTGTTTCAGTAAACACCACAATGCAAATGCCTTCTTGAAGTCAAATTTATAAATATTCCTTAGAGATGGTGCCTCTATTGCAATTGTCATAATGGAACTAACTGTGCTAACTTTCAGCCTAGCCCTGGATTTTGTTTTTATTCTGTTGTACCTGGAAAAGCCTCTTTCACAAGTAGCAGTGTTTGTTGGCAATATCAGACCAATTTTGACTAATCTACACAGGTTTAGATATATTTCATCAACTTTCTGATCCAAAAGTATGCCCCATGCATCTTGAAATAAACCCAATGGGTGTTGGTGTTAAGTATTTTTCTTAATTTGAAGACATTTCTGTGCAATTTTATGCATTCTTATACAGTGTATGAGAGACTAATATGAGAGACTAATTCCACATACACACAGGGGAAGGGTTTCAGGGAGGGGTCCCCCTCCCTGTGTGCAAGAAATTTGTAAATTTTAAGACATTTTGGAGTAATTTCATGCATCCTTGTACAGTATGCAAAACCATTTGAACATACAGAAGAATCATTATCACAATCAATTACAACATGTTTTCTCGGGATAAAGTTTAAAAAAAAGTCAGAAAAATTAATTTGATATCACTCGGGCCTGTCTACTGCATTCAGTTGGCAAGGATAATAGCAAAATTTCATCAGACTGTTGCGTTTTGTTGTGTAGAATTATATTTAGCTCATGACTTGAACAAACATTTTGAAATACATCTTAGATAGGGGTTTTCACAATCAGAAAACGATCTGCTAGAACCCTGACCAGTCTGACTGTACAAAGTTTTTACTGATTTAAATAAAACTTGACTGAAGATACAGTAAAGTCAAACAGTTATTTCAATGCAATGAATTAAAGGAACACAATTTTCCGTGATTTCAATTCACTGTACTATTAAATTTCATAATAAAACGAATCCGCGAGCTGATTTTTGATTTTTTGGTGATGTTGAAAAACAGAGATAAATTTCAGTGTTCATGTTTCATAAAATCCCAAACTAACGACATCGAACGCCAACCTGTACTACACCGTATGTGTACAAAGCACCAGCAGTCGATTGTAACACAGTACACACAACCCGATATCGGTCGACCTGAAATTTGACACTGTGATCGACGTAGCTTTTCAAAGGTAAGAAAAGTGAGACCAAGTAATTTTTTGTTTAATCAGATTTGATCTAAAACCTCCCAAAACCAACAGACAAAGTCCTACTCTTACACAGAAAATCAAAGTTTTCAAGCGTCGACTTTCTCTTCCGCGATGCACACAACCACAGCCCCTCCACAAAACGCGATGTCGATCGACTTGAGTTGAATATTGACATTGTGATCGACCATATATGGATTGACATGGAGTTTCAAAAGTATGAAAAATGAGACTCGGTAACTTTTGGTCGCTTTAGATTTGATCGAAAACCTACCAAACCCATCAGACAAGGCTCAGCTATTCTTATGCAGAAAACCAAAGCTCTCAAGCGTCGACTTTCTCTTCCGCGTTTTAGCAAAACAACGTCGGCTTCATTCGGAAATGGTCGGCTATTCGTGGGTATTACGTACTTGTATGTCAGTCCAATGTTCAGCTATACCCGATGTGAATGTCGGAATAATTCGGGCTGTGATCGGGAAAGCAGAGTTGACCTCGAGAGCGATTCCCAGTATAATATAGTACAACACGTTCGCTGATCGCGGTACTACAGTGATAGCAACAAGTTCACTGCGTAAATTGCTAGACTACATATAGCCACATCGGCACTTCTGAAATATTATTTCCGGCTTGCAAGACCACCAAAAGATCAAAATATTGTTATCAAAACCAGACTTTCGGAGCTGGAGAGCGAAACTGCTGAAAAGTAGCCGGCCAAAATACGGAAGTTGCTGGCCAATTTGGCCGGCATCCGGCTAAAAATGAACACGCTGCTATTAAGCCTGTATTTTTTTCTCGTAAAAATACGAATGCGGTGTGAAAATATTTCGTAAACAGCAGATTTTTTTCTCAATTTACTAATTTGCGAGCGGCAGCGGAAGCCCAGATAAGGTACTACATGAAGCCAGGCAAAAAACTGCAAGTAGTTGCCACTACTAGCAATAGTTATTATGAAAGAGAAGATAGTGACCATGAGAATGATATCGTTGTTCATGTACTCAACGGCACCAGCGACAGTAGTGATGTTGATGTCACACACTAGTTTTCTACAGTTGTTACCAGAGGTGGAAGGAGAGGCTTGGTCATGGAGAAATGTTCTCGACAGATATCATTATAAACTTGTGCACAGGATCTAGGACAAAACTGAACTGTTTTGAATTCATCCTCTGTATCGTCACAGAAATGTATATTTTAATTGACTTGAGTTCAACAACTATTTGGACATTTAACCATACCGTAATGACATGCTACTCATCCAAATTAAACAATACTATATGATCGGAGACTGGTTATTAGGTGAGCTTTTATATCTACATATTGTTACATGGGCTATGGTAAGCCAAAATTTCTGTGTTAGAGAGGGGTTACTCAAATTCACCAGGTTGGCTCAGGTGTGACTCAAAATTTCGGAGTTTCTAATGTAATGCCTCTGACCCCCAGGCCGTAAATAATGACTGCTCCCTAAACAGCTGTGTACGCCCGAGTTCAGAACGACTGGGACCGGTATACGCATGGCTGATATCTCAGCGAATATTTAGAAACAACAATGAAGCTACTGCTAAGAAATTTACAGACTCTTGGCTTTTCATACATCAGTTACCGGTAAAAAGGCATTGTGAATACAGCGGTAAATTTTCTCCCAAACGCGAAAAGCGAAGACGTGGGCATTCTGCAATGGACGCTGTAAATCTACCTTGCTGCATGCCCCACGCCAATCTCGGCCCTGCTACTACCTCCATGTAGTACAGTCTTACAGGACTAGTAGCCAGCCAAACGCAAAAAACGACACCGCAGTGTAAAATCCGTAGGTCAGAACCATTGATCATAAATTTTCAGAACAAGTGATGTTTAAAACTTTTGTGTTCATTTAGGTTTATGTGAAAAACTTTCTCATCGAGCTGCGTGTATAATTGTCCCGGGCATTGTCCATGCAAATTTGGGGACTGCCTTAGGTCCCTCCGATCGCTTCTAGACTACAGCCAAAATCACAGTCCTAAGCAAATTGTGCAGTTGAAAAAGTCAGATATATGTATCATGAATTCTTTACAAAAAATAAGTAAACAAAAGAATCAAACCAAGAGGTTAGTTTGCTGTTGGGCCGGGTGTACACAGACTTTGCAGTGAGGCCAGAATATCTCTCTTACAATTGTGTTCGAACTTCTGCCACCATTCCTGGAGTTCTATCGCATCGCAGCTAGCCGGTAATTGTACTATGGTGGTCCTTGTGAGGATTAGATACCCGTTACGTTCGATATTATTCGGAAATACTTTTAAATTTAATAAGTAAGTCTTTCGTACTGCATTCAAGATATAATTTGTTCCTTTCTGAGCATTTTCAATTACGGCAAAGTTGATAGGCTGTGTGTTGCCTGCAGCGTAGCCCGGTGCCGTACACTAAACTTCATTTAGAGTAGACGGAACAGAATCTGTCCCGTCATTTATGTTCAACGAGATTTTCATTATACTCCATAATGGAAGAAAGGACTAGTTCAATGATTACGATGGTGAAGTATTGAATGTTAATATATACCGGTATATGTTTTTCTCTCTCAATTCATTCAGCACCCAACTTGATCTCTGTACCAACGGTCAAAAGTTGCAATGCAGTGCATGAAGCCTACAATTGACTGCCTCCATCGTTAGTTTAGCTGTTCAAGACGTTTGTTTGCACTGCTCATTATAGTCGGAACAATCTGTAAACACTTACATATTTATATCTTTCCGGTAATCCGCCCAACTTTCACGCGTTTTTAGCTGAGTCTCCAGTTTCGGTGGACCAGACCTTTTCGAAAAACGTAGGTTTCTATGGACGCCATGTAGTAAAACTTGCGTAGGTGTGGTTGAGCAAGTGCGGTGGTGTGATTACGTTTCGTTTCGTGTGTCAAAAAAGCCTGACTTCTGGTCCGGACAAGAAGTCATTTTTCACTCCTTTTACTGTTAAACGTACACGTTTGTGAGGCGGGCTGGGCATGCAAACCATGCGATTCAGTATTAAATATGGTCTACTTTCACATACTGAGGATGTCATTTCAATCAAAAATATGAAAAAAAATGTTAAAAATTAAAATACTGGGGCTTTAACGATATGATGGTTTTTTTTGGGATCGACTGTAGTCTGACGTTAAGTGATGCCGCAAATACATACAATGATATGTACGCCAAAAAGAAGTCCTGCAATCGATTTTTTGTGATGTTAGAAATCTTCAGACGTAATTTCAGTGTGGCTGAAGGTCTGGATACAAACTTACAGACATTTAAACTTGATCCATGAATTTACGTTTCCATCATGGCGGCCGATTCACTTTTGACGTACTGCTGAGTACATGTGTGCTAGCTGTGGAAACACAGCTATCTGTTGGCGGGGTAGCATGCGTCATGGGTCATCAAAAGGTCAACCCCGCCACGCGTTTCAACAGTTATCAGCAGTGTGGATGCCCCTGCCTCAATTCAATACGCACACCGGTCGCCGGGCAGTGGTCTCTACACAGTGTCACTTAATCATGCCGCAAATACATGCAATACATCGTACGGCCCTGAAATTTGGGTAACTTACTATCGATACTGTAAGGAACAATTTCTGAAAGTTTCAGTTTGGCTCAAGCTCTACACAACCCTCTAAGTTAGGTTTTTTGGCAAAAGTTGGATTCCATTACACCGTTTGATCGTCCGCCTTGGCACAGAAATTGTGCTATCATAAAAAAAAATTTGCACTCTCTAGTCAAATACTTTGAAAATCTTAATAAATGGTTTATTGTAATCAAAATCTGTATGGTTAAAAGAAAGATAAGTTTCTATTTGAGTTCACGGCCTTGGTTTTGAAATTGTACGCCAGTCTCTCTACCACACACACTTCTGCACTCAGTGAGGAAGTGAAAACGAGGCTCTCAAACACGATAAAATATGCAAATTTGGTACCCTCCATTCAGGCTGGAGCCTGATGCGAAATATCAAGCAAAAATGATAGGAGTGTTGGCCATTGTGGTCGCTCTGGGAAGGCTGTTTCATTATTTGCCCTAAAAATGACACCAGTATTCTACTGATCTTAGCTCTGTCCTGACAGCCTTTCAAGGAGTAGAAGGCATGCCATCTGTGGCCCTTCTGATCACTCAAGCCCAAAAACAAACTCAAGAGGAGAAACTACAGGCGTGCATTAGATACTATGGATCTACAGTATGCTCTCCAGAGCCAAACAGGCAGAAAAAGGCAATGTCAATTGCTTCCTTTACAAGCTGCATGTTTTTGCAGAGAATCCCATACAGAATGCTACCCAGCAGCCTCTCCCCTGTGGAAGAGGAAGAAGAGGACACCATGAAAAGGAAAAGGCGCACCTACTGTATGTGGTGACAAGCAGTTAGAGCAAAGAGCTAGGTTTTCACCTAAAAGGACATCGAGAAAGTGAAGCCAGATCTCATCAGCAAAGACTCTACCATTTACAAGACACCTTCCAATGTCGACATAAGCGAGAACAATGTCAAAAGCCTCCTTTCTTTGGCAAGTAAGGACCTAGGCTGCTACCTGCCGATCAACAGCGCGGGGGGGGGGGGGCCTTCTCTAGATCTGAGCGATAATTTTCTTGTCAGAATGAGCTGAATAAGCTAACAAGAGCCTTAGCTTATGATTTGGGGCCCTTTCTCACTGTTGTCATCGCAGGCCTGATCACAGCCGAAATACGTTGACATAAAAATAGGGGGCAAAAAGAATCTGTTCACTGGCTTAGCCGGTAATGCCGTCGCCAGAGGGAACACATGTGGTGGAGACCACAGAACCCCCAGCAGTGAAGACCATGGAAACACTGGCAGTGGAGCCTGCTGACAAACCAAAGAAGAAGAAGATTACACTTCCAACAAAAAGGAGAGAGCCTTGGTCGAGTGGAATGGGAGAAGAAGTTAGCCAAGTTCGGCTGGCAGGAAAAGCCTGAGGAAATGGCCCACAGGGCCGGTGAAGCTCCTTCATAGAGGGATCCTGAGGCACTAGAGGCCGCATGCTCTTAGACTTGGTAAAATGATTGTTGTGTACTCCTATGGGTGGCCTGGCTCGCATTGACAATCATAGGCTTGTGCTACACAAAACACAAGAACCATTGTCCTCCAGCCAACGAGCCAGTCGTTGTAGAGGCATTAGGCCACAGGGGCCCACCTCCTGCTGCTCCATAGCAGTCTCCTTATAAAATGGAATAATTTCTGCACCTTTGATATGCCTGTGAGACAGCGGGAATATTCCACCCTTCAATT
>LD347881.1:13007-33987 GCA_001465055.1 Ptychodera flava | reverse complement strand
ACGTAAATCCCTTCCGAAGTGTAATTTTAAAATCCTTCTCCACTTTTTGATAAATTTTGCATATAATGTACAAGTGCGTAGACGTATACCCTTGTTCACTTCAAAAATGGAATTCAGAATCGAAGGCGGTATGGCTAGATTAATTGGAAATGTGACGTTTGCGGCCGACTGACGGATTACTTATTTGAACGATTTCTTTATCTGGTCTTATTTCCAATCAATATTATCAGCACGGCGCATCGATTGTACTAATACTAATCTGAGTGTATGTGAGAGGATACAGAGCCAAAGGGGACGATATCACTAATATGAGTTGCGTAAGGATTAGGAAAATGTTGTATTACTGTTTTAAATCGTCACATTCGGAAAGAATACTCGATTGAATGATTGATATTGTCAAAGTCTATATCAGATGAATTGCATACCTTCTGCAAAATATTGCGAGACCCTCTTGAATTTTAGGTCGTACCTTGCAAATAACGGTGAACATCTCTCTAACAGTTACATTCACGAGCTTGAAAAATGACCCATAAATAGAATAGTAATAATCCCTCACGTGCTCAAACCCTACTCGGCCGAGAAAAGTGTCTCAAATTCTTGAAGGTTGCTAATATGTGGTAAAATACGATGATATCAGTGACCGAGACTTGCTAATTAATTACAAGAAACCAACCCCGGAATGATAGGAAGTTTATTTTTTCTGCCTGTACATTGAACGTTAACGTTTATTTATCCATTATTCCAACATTAACATCCGGGTAGCATAATGACTTTTATTCGGGTAGACTCCTGCCGTAATTTAGGTTACTGTTGTGTCATAGGCAGTATTCAGTACTCTCGCATTCTCTGCATTTTTTGAAATAAACTTGGTGCACTCGACCACCAATAGAACACGTTACTTGCGTGGCCCTAAAAATGCAAATAGTCAGTTATTGCTGAGAACTGACAGCGGCTAAACCCAAATGATCTCCGCTAAAATCAATTTCAGTTTAGCATATTTTGTTTTTATCATTTCTGATGCCCTGATTGTTGAAAACACATCGAAAACGAGCTCATCTGTAATTCGGTAGAATGCTCTCTCAAGGACGCCAATGCAAGACGTAAGTGACGTCATTAATAAAACTAAGACTGTTGTCTCGCAACTTTAAAGGCAGGTAATTCCAATGTCGCGTGCTCTAAAGCAGAGTAAACTATTGCGCAATATTTTTGTGTCTCACAACCTGCAAGCCAGAATTACTTATGATTGATATTTGATATGTTAATTTATGAACTGTAAACAAGAAGATGTCATTATTACGTGCCAGATACTATAGCAACGGGCAGTCGACGACGCCCAACACGATGAATGCAAGGAATGACCGCCTATTTGACTGGCGACCTCAACTACACGTGCATGAACGGACATTGCAAATGAATAAATTAGAGGTGCATAAACTTACATTTTGCCAAAGACGGCTTGGTTTACTTTAATTGTACGTTGAATGAAGACATGTAAACAGCGCCCTCTTTCGTCGTATGATATGGTGTTTATATAACCCTGTTTTTCATGTTCATCTAATAGTCATTGACCACATTTGCTAACATAGTAGGCTGCAATTCAGTATGCCGTAGTCGCAGGTCTGCCAGTTCCTACCGGGCTCCATCATAAGTTAAGCGAATCGCGAAAGCAGGAAATGGTATTTCGTTCATACACGTGATCAATTTTAGTATTTGTTGTGTCGTCCTTGTAGTTCTATCGAGGTTAACCATAAATCTTTATGTAGCATCAAGAATCGCAATATTGGCCCCTGCCGTGAAATATGTACAGTACAGTTTAAATAGGGAAAATTATGACTAGTTTGCCCAATGTGTTGTAATTTGATATTTCGGACAAGGCACTATACCGGCAACATCTTGACTGGTGACCCTTCCTAAAACGCAAGTGTGAAATTTCATGACCCTTCAAAACTGTCCATCCCTTCATAATGACTAAAGGCTCCCTAATTGTTCGGTAACAGCACCTTCCTGAAAAGTTTCATTAAACAATGAAATCAGACTGGCAGCTACTTGATATTTCATTTTAAAGGCATATAATCCAATAGTTTGAATTTGAAAGTTAAGCTAACATTTTATATCTACCAACATTTAATTGTCTTATTATGACTTTATTTATAGTACACTGTATGAATCACTTAACAACATTGCCAATTGACTGTTATAAATAAACAGAGGACCAACATATACTTGTTTTTGTTAGTGGAGCGTCATAAACTTTTGAGTTTAACCGATGGGGAGGATCATAATTTGTGAGCAGTTGATGAAGAGATGGTCATTTATTTCTGGCAAGCATCTTCTCCCAAATCTCCAGGCCCGCCGCTAGTAAATTATTACGTACAGTCCCTAAAGCTGGAAAAAAGGAATGAATGAACGATTTAAGGGAAGTTATCTTCAATAGAAGAAAATTAAAGAACTCGATCACTTCCGAGAAATTCGAGAAAACTTATGTTGCCGTACAGATGCGAAATTGTGCGCTTTTTAGTATTTGCATCTCAACTCCAAAAATGAATGCCAGTCACATCAAAATTTACAAGAATATTTATCCACCCTAAAAATCATTGACACAGACATTGGAGCACGTGTACATTGATAATGCACCTAGTATTTGTGAAACTTATTTGCCTTATATGATACGACCCCTTTGGATAACGGCTCAGAGAGTGACGTATTGTGAGCTGATAACGACTCACTTAGCCAGAGTCCATATAGGGCTGCATTCTGAGTATGATAGTCCGTTATATAGTTCTCACTGTGCTCTCCGCTATTGCGTGGGCGAATGTCACCAATTTTACAGCTTATCTGATCATTTATTCAGTAGTTTTTAACAACAAAATTATTTATGCAGGTTTTGGCCTTCATTAGTCGCATTTGACGTTCAACAAAAATTGCTTGTTGCAAACGTCATTTCGGTCCCGTTTCTTAAATGTTAACATCCGATTCGGATAAATTGAAAGGTCAGACCTCAAACTTACAAACGTATCGCCCATTTCGAAACTCTGAGTGCATACAAGGCAAACCCTTACAGATTTTGAAAGATAGAGCCCCACTACTTATGGTGACAAGTGTGTCACATGCAGTGAAACTGTGTGTTGAATCACGTAACACCGGAGAGTTTTCAGGAAATGTAAGGAGAATATCATTTAACTGTGGGTAGGGGTACTGTTGTGTTGTACACTTTTCATGCCAATTTTCGCCTCGGAAGCCTTCAGAGTCAATAAAAAGGCGCCATATGGTATATATACCGGCACTATATAAAGTGACATCCCACAACCAAGGGGTACTATATTACCTGAAGTGGCATTTACAAAAAATATTTAGTATAAAGCATGTTTGACACCGTGTCCTAATTGTTGTAATGTAGACAAATTTTGACACTTGAAGTGTCTACTTCGTGACACACTTCGCAACGATGGCATAAATCTCTAGAGCGTTGTAATTTAAACACGACCTTTGTGTCGTCAGTGATAAGGTGACGAAAAGGTCATCCATTGATTGTACGTCGTTCATCATTGCATTGACGCTCTGTAACGTGACCTCTTTCTTTTTACAATCCTGGTTTTCAGACCTATTCTATTCGTTTTTCGTGTCAGATATTCTTTCCATAACAAAGAAAGGTACACATCGAATATATCCAATTCGTCTGTAGTAAGACAAGCCTAGCACACATTTATCAAAATATGAAATACACATCGTATCCAGATTGACAAATGATACATGCAACAGGAAAGAATATGTTGCTTCCCTCTTGTAATATCATGCCACTTCCGTGTGTCAAGGAACCGCCATAATAAAACTAAGGCAATGTGCATTTTTCCTTTGATTGTTTGGTTTGTACGAGTCAATCGTGGCGACATGAACCACACAACGAGTCAGGGACAACAAATTGGGTTAGGCCTACTCTCACCTCTTTCGCCATCGCAGTCTGTTCATTTTACTTTTAAATTACTGATTCCTTGAATATGTCAACTTGTGGCAGTGTCAGAATTCGTGTCTACAGGCATGTATGACCAGTATAAAAGCAAAGTTCAACTTTCCGCATATGAGCCTCTCTCGTACCTACTTGCAATAAACAACGAGGAAATCATTGTTCAAAATGTTTGGTAGATGTCGAATTCAGAATTCATACAACTATACATCGTGACTGACTTGGACGAGCAACCGTTATTTGACATTAATTATTGTTATGTGACATAATAACTTTGACGGTTAGCAAGTGTTCTTCAATTGTCCTTGCCAAAATTGTGTCACCGTTTCACGATACGCCAATCTAAGTTTTTATATAAAGGCGCGATTTTACTCACAATGGCTATTCGTTGTTTATTGAGTTAGCCTGATTTACACCTACACGATATTACTTGATCTAACAACCAAGATATTAATTAAATAGTGTCAATAGCTTTCCTATTTAAAGTATAAAATTTAATCGAGTGCTCGTATGTAAAATAAAGTATTGTGTCACGTGTATTTTTGTCCAACAGTGATAAACTGGAAACACAGTCAGTTCTGTTAACCAGAAAAAGGCGACATGTACCCTTTATGGCGGCGAGATATGTGGCTATTGATAAATTTGCCTCAAGACATAGTCACCAGTGGTTAAAAGCCCACACTCATTGACAACTTTAAATTTCTACATCTTTTCTTTGACTGGTCGAATCCCAGAACAGACTAACAAATAATTTTTTAATAACTTACAGTACATTCCTTAAACAGTCAAAAATACATGCCTAGCATGTCCACTAGGTTCTTGAAGGATTGATACATAATATTTTTAGCACCCTCAGGATCCTCCAAAAACCGATTTTCTTTACTCCTGCGATAATCCCCGTACACAAAATATCTAGCACAGTGATTTTAATTACCTTTTCCTCTGACATAGATCTAGAATGAAATTTTACCGCCAGTGTTTCTCATGACCAAGTGTAGATCGTGATAAATTAGCAAAATAGTACAGCTGGCCATTCTCTATTGAGAATTATTTATCTGAACTAAGATTTGGTGGGTATTCAATTTGACATTTAGCAAATGTGATTTTAAACATATCTCAATCAACAGCGACCACCAGCCGAAGAAATTGCAACATGTGCATTAAAGTCAAATTTCTTGAATGTCTGTAGTTAGATTTGACACATGATATGATTTCGTTAAGTTGGGCATCTTTTTTGTCGATATACTCACGGCAAACAAAGTAATAAAGTCATTTAAATTTGTTCTACTGACCCCGAGGTCAACGTACAGATAGGCGTATTAGTAGAATATTGACTTCAACACACTGTCATTACAGTGATGTTGACATGTCGCTCTACACACTAGCTGTGTTTTGGCGATTCACCAGAACTGGCATAAGGGATCACAGTGGTAGACAGGGGTTTCAAAGTCAATAACGTGTTGCAAGAAAGAACTGGTTAATTTACTCTGAAGGTGACAGATTCAAAAAGAAAGTAGTTCTCTGATTGTTAGTTATAGCGATGATGTATCTCAGTGTACGTCACTGATTTATAGAAACACGCCTGCGAGGTCAGAATAGACGGTCCTCTGGCGAGTTACCTTTGACCTTTCAAAACACCGACTACAGGTAGTCAATGGATCGCGTTTAATGGCAATTGCAACTTGCCAGGTCAACGGAATTTCCATTACTGCAAACCAATGTATGAATCAGTTCCTATGAAATTCTGAGTGTGTGTATTTCAAAGGAAAGGGTTGACCTGTTAACTTGATTGCTTTCAAGGAAATATAAATGATGTAATGGCGGTAATTGTTTTACAGTAGGTTGACATCATTGCCTGGTTACAAAAAATATCTCCGATTTGGCATCTCACAGCCTACCTTGCATTCTACTTGGAAATTGACTTTTTGACAAAATTGTTTCAGCTAAGCGTGTTGAAGAAGAGAAAATCTAAAGAGAGGAATTTTGAATGCCCTTCCTATTTTGAGTGACGTCAAGTTGCGTTGAATGCACTCTATAGTAAATACGGAAGAATTCAGTTTGCTTTCATAGATAAAGTAAATCACAAATCGAATGCCATCAAAGATGGAGTATTTTGTTTGGCTCAGATACCGTTCTTTCAAAAAGGATATGTAAAAGAAATCATACTATGAGTGCTAGCATTAACATAATTTTGTAGTAATTTTTTGTAACACTTGACATTGTGAACATGCTGCGGAGGATGTGTTTTAAAAACTCAGTGAGGAAATTTTCAGCATGTCATATCACTAAAAAATACACGCTGGCTTAATTTCGTGCATGAAATCAATGTCAGTTATCCCAGTTCGTCTACTATGTAAACTTTTCTTCTTTATGACTTCGCCAAAACGAATTTGGTTCTAACGAATGGAATCAGGTCACGCTGTATTTCCCCATGGCTCAATTCAACACGGTACACAGTTTTCCAATCATCACGTGCAGTTGACTAAATTATATCAGACAATGTTATCTGGAATTTAGTGACGCACCAATGACGCTTGTACGTGCTGTTTGCAGAGGCCATTCACTACTTAAACGATATATCTTGGACTTAAAAACTTGGGAAAATTTTTTGAATGTTTTACTCTGAAATTAAAGCAATGATAATCATGGCGACCTCTTGGTCACTCTACAAGCGTGTGTTATCTAGGCAAAGACTCGTTAACAACCAAGAAAACATGTACTGAGGTCTGATTGACACGAAAATATATCACCTAGTATGTACCTATATCCCCTCGTTTTCCATCATAACTGTGGCATGCCCCCTGCACGTGAAAGAAGTCAAAGTTCTATCTGAAAAGGGGCCACCATTGTAAAGGGCGTTCACCTAATTTGAACTGGCACACGTATACCCTGTCAATTGACGGCTCCCTTATCTTGAGTTGCTAGGTGCATGGCGCATTTGAATCTCGCCATTTGAACGATATACTGCCTTAAAACGGTAGGTGGGGAATCAAAAACAGCGCTATACAACACAAAATATTGCAACCAACAATAATCTTTAAGTATTTACTGAAAGATACTCCATTCGAACCCAACGTCAGGACATAGGCAGGTACTTACAGCAAACTTTCGGTGTCAGATAGAATTCGCCTCGGGGGCAGATGAATTGACCCTCATTTTTTTTTCAAAGTTCCGCTTGTATGCTGCTCATGTGGTTTCATTTTTTCAGGTCAGTAGTTCATGGAGTTTTCGACGTCTTTCTATACGAATTTTCAAAAACTCCATCAAACAAAGGCATAACGGACATTTTGAATTTGAACAATAATTTCCGAAAAATCGGATTTATTATATAATTCGCTGATAACTAAATTTGTACTGTGACCAAACATTTCTATGTTCGATTTCAAAGAGAATTCTTCCATTTTGAAGAGTTCGGCCATCTCTATCAAGCAAAGGTCTAATTAGATACTCGGTAAAATGACGAGTTTTTTCACGTTAGCTATGAGAATTAACATACATTTTATAAATTGACTACTATTTTCAATTGGTATAATATACAAAACAATTCATTATAGGGCTTATACAACTGACTCAAAAACCTTTCTGAAATATTGCATTTTGTGCACTGACAAACTTTTTAGTTCTTGTAAAATTTATTTGCTGCAGATCTATCAACGATAATTCATTTAAAAAAGAAAAGTTTCTTAAAATATCAGAAAGGTCATAATTTACTATACACAATAACTTACAGTCATTGCAATATATAACGTTGGCAGGTCCTGAGTTGGCAGGTCCTGAGGAAATGTGTCAAAATTTTGAACATGTCCATGGCCATAGACAAAATGGCTTCCTAATTCATAAATGAATATTTACACAATGTTTCGATACGAAATACAAAGTCACCTGAGCCAACCGCATATAAGTAATTCATCACAGATTGCTATCAATTTAACTGCTATTATTTGCCAAACTGAACAGCTCAGCTCCTATTCATCAGGACTAGGTCAAGTAATTTTCCTAAGTCACTATTCCCCACAAACCAACATCAATTAAAATGGCGTGTTAGCTCAGGAAGAAATGTTTAGTTCAGCTGTTGAAAAGTACACTACGTCCTGTGAAAATGTAAATTCAACTATGAAAGGACAGGTCGTCTCACCATACAACAAGACATATGGCATCGACAATATATGCGCAGTTAGTGTGCATTCTAAGAACAAAATATACCTTTAAAAAGGTACGAATGAATTTCATTGACTACTTTAAATCACACACCCCTGCTTACTTATGACAACAGACAAGTTAACCACTCACATTCATCCTTTTAAATCTATAAAACTTGCAAAGGACATAAGAACCAGCTCAGATTGAGTTCATTAGGCAGAGGCAGATTCAGGACGAAATTTGTGTGTCCAAAGGTATACCCATGTTCAGGTTTTCCAAGGTTTATAAAGTAAATTTGACAATTCAATGTTTTCTACCAGTCCTGTAATCTTTTTTCATTGTAAATTGCGATAGCAAAACGTAATCATAGGTAACACCATTATTGCAGTAAATGGCAATTTAAATACAACGAGGAATTGCCTCAACTAGCTTTACATGCAAGTACACAGTTTCCTAGTTGAAACGGTTTGATCTTATTCTCCTGTAGTTAAACCTCCGCCTGGGGTATCTAGGTTTCTGTGCCGGTGGATTTTGCAGCTTCATTTGGCGGGCCAGTGTCTTTGCCTTCGGTTTTTGCTCGTATATCCTTCTTGGTGTTCGTAAGACGAGTTCCCTTATCTCGATCGGTCGTTCGCAACGCGAAGCTCCCTGCCGGTTATTAGCGACGTATTCCTGTGAGTATTCATTGCACGCGGGAAAGTCACATACAGGCTGACTGACGTCATGATTGTGATCTTCACTCTGCACTTCATTTGATATATTCCAGGTCAAATCACTACAAGAGACAAGTTGGTGTCTGTCCATCATGTCGAAAACAGTATGTTGCGAGTTCTCCATTGCAGCAAAAGTCCTGAGGTGCAACAGTCCATAAAAATTGCCAGTGACAAGTTTAAAGTTACTGAGTTCAAAAACTGTTAAAATGATGTTTTTCCATAGATACGTCGCTTCCAATGATGATATTTGGATAGTATGTACAAAAGTTAAAAGGAGCTAGACGCCACGGGCCAACAATACTCGTACTTTTCGTAAGATGAGTTCCCGTCAAGACGCGACAGTTTTGTCAAGGAGTATGCGCACATAAGTCATTGAATGCAACTGACGAGCCTTTTCTCCATCTTTGAGGCAATATCCGTTTGAAAATTATCTGTGTAGGTATACCTGCAAATTAAGTGATTAAACGCTATTATAAGTCGGCAATAGTTATCTGGAATGTAGATACAAGTTTGACTTTGGTTAAGCAAAGAGAAGTAACTTCAGAAATCAATTTAAATTGTATTGCATGATATAAGAATACTTCAGGCATGAGCGATGGACAAACTTTATCAAACTGGGTCAACACCTAAAAGGTCGCCCGTTTGCATTATGGTGTAAGTGCAATGTAATTTTTCGACGTCCTGTGTCACCGCATAAATGGTAAATAAATACAAGTGGCCCCAGGATAATGTTCATACACAGCAAAAATAAAAACATTTACCCCTGTGACAGCCCCTGTACAGACCCTAACATAACCCTTTGGTACAAGTTTGTGTCAGTAAAGACTCCCATTGCTGTGGCAGGGGCTGATGTATGAGTCTGTGACCAGTGATGTGATGGCATGGCTATATACAATGCTGTAGACACAGTGATGTGACAGGGCCTGAATTTTCTGCCTGTCCCATCACTTTATTTTCCGGACTACACAGCAATGTGAATACAGACATGTAACAGGGGCAATAATTTTTAATGTGCACACAATTATGCCTGTATTCATTTCCGTCATCAAAATTGGCTTTTTTTCCTGAAAATATACACCCCTAAAATCTGACAAATTTTCAGACCCTGTAACAGGCCCTGTAGATTAAACACTGACACACCATTGTTTGTACACTAGTATTTCAGTAATATGGCCACAACACTGAATACACTCAGAAATTATATAGCTGCTTACATTCCTTTGATAACGGGTCTGATACACACGTGTTCATAAACCTCTGATATCTGACCAATTTTACAGGTCCTGTAAAAGAGTTTATTTCTTAGGGACTGTTACAGGTACTGATCAGACCATGTTACAGGTATGTACTGTAATGAAATCTGCCGGTAGTTTACTTGCTGTGTAGTACTACAGCTTTGTCATAGACTGGGATTCTTCAGTATTGATCTCCCTAGTAATTTGTGAAGAGCGTATCTGTGGCCGCCTGTGTAAGTTTATTTGAAAAAGGACAATATTTCACACACTTATATTGTTCATTACATGCTGACTTGCTCAGTTTAAACAACACGAAAAAATCAAGTCATACTACAAAAGTTCGACGTTGTTAGTGGTTTGCTGTTAGGAGATTTGCCCAATTTCCCCTTTGAACTTGAATGATAGTGAAGATATAGTAAATGGCCCTAGAGACTGTATATTGCAGGACAGTCATACAGAATCGAAAGCGTTCATGAAACCTACATTTACACTGTATAGTGCATTGACCTCGAATATTGAAGAGATGAATGAAATGTTCGAAAATGAAAAACTCAATCATAAAGCAATTTAAAATCGGCAATCGCCTGTTTTCTCTCCTAGAAACACCACGTTTGCCTAGAACTTTGTAAAGTTATGTGTACTTCTCGTCTTTGATTATAAATTGATGACTGGATACAAGCAATCACGTCACCTATTTCGCAATTGTGACGGCTGAATGACGTGGCTCCACATGGTCTGCTTAGCTTGGATTAACATATGTTACACGGCATGCCACACACGTACACCATCACCCTCCTTAGCAAACAATTGTAGTGTTCATACCTGAGAGCAACAAATGTACATACAATACACCTCGCATATGTCTTCCCTATCAACGAGTAGTGTTATTGAAAAAAAAATGTCACTATCCTTTACACTACTCTTTAGCCTGGGTGGCCATTCAAACGAGTCATGCCACGTCAACAGCTCGTTTTCACTCATGCGCAGAACGTCAGGGACTTTGGAGAGTGCAGCCAAGAGATCAGGAATCCAAGAGGCCTAGCACATGGGCGAGCACCGTGTACAAACATAGGTTTTACCATAGACCTCAGGGTCTATGTTTTTTTCCAAAAGCAGGGGTAGACGACATGATTTCCGTACACCATACCTATCGTATAAATGGACTTTGTTTTTCAGCTACATAAAGGCAACCACGTGCACCAGCGTTACAAAGTAAGTTCAACAGTTAAAGTTCAACCTATTGACGTATATACATGCATGACGCTGAGAGGTCATGCTGTTTATGTGATAAATTAAGATCCATCACCGTGCTGTCAAGGCATCGTCTTTGGTGTCGCCTGGTGAAATCTAGTCTTACACAGTTGCTTTTGATACCATAATCACTACAAAACTGTTCATACACATTTGATCAAACTAGTGATAAAGAAATGTTGCCTGTCGTACGCAATCATGGAGAAAACGACAGTAATGTTATTTTACAGGCAATCCCTTAGTTTCTGTATGATGCTCCACTTGGTTTGCATTTTTGGTTGCTAAGCGCCGCACACTATTATTGTCATAGGTAAACAGACATTGTGACCACGCTGTAAGGGGTTGTAACCCGGTCATTATAATCTTTGTTGACCGGGATATCATAACGGATGCCTAACTATCTTGGGTCTAGGCTAAGTGTTGAGTGATTTAAACAGGTGGTAACTGCCTGTTAGTTATCACAATGCTATCGACGGCGGTTATCGTGACCATAGACTCTGAGATAGGACATTTGGTCATTCCAGACTCCCTGATGCCTCTGTGTAGGTTTGTGATTTAATGATACAAATCAAATAATGCCTTATATGTTCAGTCGAGTATGCGTACTGGGAACAATTATACACAGATCCTGAGAAGGGCATCTGGTCATATGAGATAAAGAAATTGGTGATGACGTCATTGCGTTCATCAAAAGTTAGTCCCGCTATTGTAGGATAAAATCTCGTCGTTACAAACGGCCGTTCATAACTTGTTTCCAAACAGTATGCTACTTTCAGAATGGTAGAGGATGCAATCTTAATAAGTGGTCATAATATCTTCATGTCATGCTTGACTACATAAACTACGGTTTGCGAAAACCATCCTACCAAAATCTATCTCTTTACACGTAAAATGTTCCCGGTTTCACTGTTATATTTCATCCTTACCAATGGTGTATGCTGTTCATTTTAAAGCATTTCTCTCTCTTCCTGAGGTAGTGTATACTAGTCAAACTCGTAAACGACCCATTGTGACAGTTGCCCTAGGCTTGTAATTCAGCTTTCAAAACCAAAACGATAAATAGGAGTGAATGGACATGTACTCTCACTTTGAACAAATTCAATGGATGCATGTGTGACATATACAACAATCCGGTACAAGTTGCGTCCACCCCTTCTAACGCTGTGATACTTGATATACCATATTCTAAAACACGTGTTTTGACATTTTCGACTTGTAATTTCAATTACTTTAATTGTAATCGTGCATCTCCTTTCTGTTTAATCAGGATAAACGACAAAAGCTTGCGCATTATTACTATTAAAATAGTCGAAAGTACAAATCGAAAATGTCAAAACACCTGTTTTTTAGAATATGGTACATCAAGTACCACAGCATCAGAAGGGGTGGCCACAATTTGTCACGAATTATAGCCATCTGTTCATCATATATATGCAGTTGCATACGTTTTATGCTTGAAAATGTCAGAATGGCAGAATACCTGCATTAGCAGATGTAAAAAGTCTTGTCTCTTAATATAATATTTTTTCTGACAAACTAAAGACGTTTCATTCACAAGTGAACTCCATGAAGTTTTATTGATATATCAACTTTTGAAGCATGTCAAAGTGGCAATAATTACTGCGCAGGTTCTATTGTGCTGACAGTGTTCAGTATAAATCAGATACCGGACATGTTTACAGGGTATTCGCTAATTATCTTTGACACATTAAATCAACATTATATCATCCACGAAAACAGTTACATCCTGCAAGGGCATCCATCCTATCCATGACGCCAATCAAACACTAATTGCCACTATTTTTATGATCATAAAAGACAAGGATCATATTCATGCACATTCCAAAAAGTGGCTAGGACTAGGACTGCACAAACGTACTGTAGAACCATTCCTTACTAAGTCTTTCTTTTTTTCTTTTTTTTTTACTCATCCAACAGGCGAACCCAATTACAGGATGAGGTACCCATTACCCACTACCCAATGGAGCAATGAGGAGTAAATTGCCTTGCTCAGGGGCACAACACCATGCTGGAGTCTCGAACTCACCATCCTCTAACAGTGAGTCCGTTACTCTGGGACTGGCCGGGTCTCGAACTCACCATCCTGCGATAGTGATTCCGGATAGTAAATCCGGTACCCTAACCACTTTCAATTCACCATGATGAGATGACGGTTATTTAAACCCGTCCCTTTATTTACTATGATTATAATGACGTCTTTTAGGCAAAATTAAAACTTCTGGATTGCAATAAAATCGGAAAACGCGTGCAGCTAATTCAAAATGTGTCACTAAATTTGTCAGTTTGGTGTACAAGTCATCTTAAAAGACGTCAACATGATTTGTACTGTTATTTCTATCTCAATGATTTCTGACATATTTGTGCTCAAGACAAAGTGACCGTGCGAGATTTGGAAACATAAACACCTGATACTTTGAAGTTGTAAACCTCTCTGTCATTGAACCGATGCAATGCAAACATTCTTCGATCATGTTCCTTCAAGTTAATGCAGATACAGAGGCAAGACAAAATATGTGAAAACAAATTACCGTTAGTCAGTTTTATTATATTTAATGTAACCAATACTTGGTCAGATTGTAAGGCATATTGAGCATGCCCGTCATGTCTGGTTATCATAGCAAAATTTATTTGTGCTAAAGAATAATAAGAACCTTTTCCTAGACTTTCAAGGCTCTGAGTTTAATTAAAAAACTCGCATATTAGAATATCAAATTTATGATTTAATAAATAAGGATAAATAAGGATCTTTGAATGAGCTACCATATTACAGTTAAAATTTCAAAAAGGACTACATGAAAGTACACCAACCCGTGCTCCATTTCGCTACTATTTATTTCTTATTGTGTTTCAGTTTGGTACAAATCTACACTGCAAAAATATCTAACCCTTATACCATACATATCACAAATGTGAGGATAAATGTTTAATATATATATATATATATATATATATATATATATATATATATATATATATATAAGTATCGTTACAAAATATTAAATCCATGTAAAGTCATTCGATTTCATCGAATATATCATAGTTCATATAGAACTTTCCTTAGTCTGCAATGTAACATACAGCTTCGTTATAGGTGCTTTCCTATGTTGTTACACAATAATTGTAATAATTTCAGTACTTTCTGTCAAATAAATTTTCTGAACAAATTTGAGCTATTACGGCAGAATATATAAACTCTACAGTATGAGGTAGTATTGATGTAGTAAATGATTCGACGTTAAAATTTACAAATGTATCATATTCAGAGATTATCATATAATGATATATATATATATATATATATATATATATATATATATATATATATATGTGTGTGTGTGTGTGTGTGTGTGTGTATTGTGCGTGTGTGTGTGTGTGTGTGTGAGTTTGTGTACATGAGACACAGCTAAGTCTGTAGAGAGGTTACGTCAACCAATTAAACGGTGTGTAAGAGAAATCTCTGATGAATCACATTACCATCAGACCTACCAATAGGATTGCCATTGCCTCATAACCTATAATTGGAACGTGACATATACCCCAGCTTGTTCTTATTCAAATCAAGGGGATTTCCCCGGCCGGGCGCCCTATGGTCGTTGTGAAATGAGAATGTATAAGCCACAAGACATCGCCCTAAACATTCCATTCCTAAGTATGGCGTCGACATTATTGGCAATTTGTTTCTCACGGATCCTATTCCTGGATAACTTATATTTGCTGAGTCCTCCGACTAGAAAAAAAATTACCTGTATTTGCAGAGTCCTGCGACTAGAAGGTAAATTAACTATTGCGAATTTTCACTAACGACGCAGTCACACAAACTAAATGGTAAGTGCCACGATTTGTGACGCAGTTGGTGTGTGCTTATGTCAAGTACAGTAGTATAATTGTACACCATCCAATCATTATTTATGTTCCTCTTTCACACCGTGCTTTTTCAGCGTGCTAACATTAAACATTATTATTTTTACCAGCTTTATCTCTAAAATTACTTGATTGACTGAGCAAAATTTCACTATGAAAACAAATGGCTAACACCACGTTAAGGACTCTCTGTCAACAGACACTGCTATGAGAACCATTGATTGAGGACTTTGGCTTCCAGAAAATTACACTCTGCACGTCAAAGCTGTTCTTTTAAGAGTTATTGTTGAATTGACGAGGTGCAAACGGGAAACAAACCAACTGTAGGATGGTTTCGTTGACATATAGGCCTATACAATGCAATATGCTATCTGTATTTCAGCAGCAAGGCAGCCGGTGTGTCTATTTCTTATTAGTTTTACCTTGGTTTTACCGTTTATCGTATATATGTTTTTCTTTTTTGAAAAACGATTAATTTCAAAATGGCAAATTCAAAATATTTCTTTCAGAATTGCGCCACTTTTTCGTAAAATACTATCTTTTAAAATCGCATTCCCTTAATTTTTTTTTAGAAAATGAGATGCATTAAACAATCAATCTCAAACAAGTTTTTGTCCGAAGAAGCCGGGAATGCTATTGTTCGGAAAATGTTCTTATTATTTGTTTGACCTTAGGGCATGGCGTTGTGTATGAACAAGTGTGTGTAAAGACAGCCAATACCTTTGACTGCCACAAATGTTTGTTCAGTATCTGGTGTAAACGCCTCTCTGTTTGGATAGTTTAGGTTTTCGTTTTGACAGCCATAACGGTTTCAAAGAACGACATAGTTTCCTGGGTAATTTCCTACACTTCACTCTGCTTGTCTGTGCAGCCAGTTCGCGATATCTGTAGACGGGTATGTTGTCGTTCAGTACATTACCCCGGCCTTTAACACCAGCCAAAGAGATAATATGGTACGCGCAGCATATCGGTCGTTGGCACAAGTTCTGATTTATGTCGTGGTTGTGATCTTGAAATTGCAGTTTCCTTGATATTTTCAAGACGACATCATGGCTTAAACCATTACGGCGGGAATGTCTGTGTATCCACCAATACACAACATGTTTCGCTGTCTCTATAAAGCTAGACTTATCCTTCTCCAATGTAGTGTAGTATTCCATGCAGTTTGTTGGGGATAATTTTGAGCAAAATGCTATCAGAAGTGACTTCAGTGTCACCTCTTTCAATTTTAGATAGTCTGCTGCCTGGAGAACGTGCACAATATTTCTCGAGCGTACTTTGAACTTATTATGGTAAATGAAATTGAAGAGCGAGCGTAAAGTACTCGCTTTCAGTGCTCTTTCTATATGCTGTTTTATCTCTCTGTCGTTCACATGACGATTTGAGAACACAGAAGCAAATACCCCGAAATGTGCCTTAAGTGTCTGCTTGTCTACCCTAAAACAGAGGCCCCGCTTCACGATGCTGTAGTCTGGGTTTGGACAGTAGATCAACTCTTTTCGTGTAACGACCATCGCGGCTGGCTCTATTTCCTCATGTTATGACTTGTATGCTGAGTCCAAAGATCAAACAGTCTCTCACGTGTTCTGATGTCATTGGTGATAATAGCCCTGCGTACGTGCCTGTATGTGCGATCTGTAAAAATGCATAAAATGCCTGTGAAATATGTGAATATGGATTGTGAAACAAAGTGATTACACGTTGTATATCCACATGCAATTCCCATCATTGTTGCCCGGGAACAAATAATGCCTTATATGTTCAGTTGCTGATATTGATTGTATTCCATGGGCCATGGACACACCGTCGGCAACGCTAAACATAAATATTGTGTGTGACTAACGCAGTCAAACGATCGCTGGGGTTAAAGGGCGGACTGCTACAGGCGTATTATAACTGGAATAGAATCTAGGCATCTCTGGAAACCGTCCTGCCATAGCTTTGATAACATGAAATGTAATATAATTTATACGATACCTTAACGTACGCTATACATTCTATCCAGTTCTGGGGGTCCAATCCTCTATGCCCAAGCGCCGGGTACAATTCTGACATTGGACTCTGGTTTCTACAGATGAGGGCTCTGTGTGTGATCGAAGTATATCTGAAACAAATAAGATATTTATCTTCTGAGAAAACATCATGTAGATTCCTGGTGATATATCTTGTCGAATGACTGGCTTAATTTCCGGCTGTGCAGGTTTCTTGCGACTCCAATGATCAATTTTGGCCAGACGAACTTGAAACCAGAACGGTTTCCGTTCGCCGGTTTGTGCAAACGCGTGTAACAACGCATGTGCAGAAAGGGACTATGTGATCTGAGGAGGGCGCTGTGACTTGTACCTAGGAAATGGATAATTGACATTTTCACCTTAAAATTTTGTGATCTTGTTAATGTGTACGTTGAATGTTGGTCTTGAAAAACATTGATATCGTAAAGTAATCGTTTACGCGCAAGGGACCGTCTCAGATTGTCGCACAAGTTCAGGAAACGAAATTCCTTCGTTAAGATTAAAACCCCCTCCCCTAAATAAAAGTTAAAAAGTGCGAAAAAGTTGATACCTGCCTAAGAGTGCAATGTAACATTTTGTTATAGCCACTGAAGTATATGGCTCATTACAATGTCAAGTATAATCGATCAAATTTGAGTACTAACGGGACGTTTTACCGCACAGAAGTGTCATTTTATTTTACTTCCCGTTTGTGCATTTCATGACTTTCCTTTTCTTCTTGTTACTTTTTTTTTGCTATAGTCAGTCACATTTGTTTTCAGCTTTACGTCGTCAAACTTGTATCCCTTTTCCAATCTTGCTCTGCATCTTTGTTTTTAGTTGTGAACAAGTCAAATCATTCTGGCTTCCACAAACTTTTCGTAGTCATTAATGGTACTTTTCGAAGAATTTTTGAGGCATTAACTGGTTTACAAATTAGAGTTATTTGTCCCGGTATATTGGGTGCTTTTTTCGACATTTTAACTGACAATTATGCGTCTCGTGAAGACTGCAGTATTCAAGGCTGTTTCGTCAACACAGTGAGAGTGAAATGACCAGGTGTGGCTATAGCAAGCACATGTTTACGACACCTTAAAGATATTTTTAATCTTATTTACAATTTGATGAGTGAAATGTTTAGGATAAAGTGTTAATGTATTTCGGACACGAACGCATTGGAAAAAGTTACTGTAAAATTTGTTGGCACACTCGAGTGTGCAGGTTTTGTTTATATTGACATTCAAACAACTTGTGATCACAATTTAAAAGTGCGAAAGTGAAGCTCACTAATTAAATGGAGTTCAACCTCCCCACCCCCAGTAAACGAACGAATTTCGCTTTATTGAACTTATGTGATAATCTGAGGCGGTCCCTAACGTAACAATAAACAAACGTCGAATCTTTCAACTGTATAACAGAGATTCACTGAGGTCGTTTCCTTGGAAACCGGCAAGCACGACAAAAATTTAGCTTTACAATTATGCAGCAGCCCTACTTGTGGTAAGGTCTAAACGTGATCTTCTACATTCATTTTATTATTAGTATGCTGATACTGGCAAGTTAATAGGTGTTAATGATTTTATCACGGTGGTCTTAGTTCGTGCGAGGTAACAGCGAAGCAAAATTATACAGTTTCACCACAGATAGAGGGACTGTGGTTTCACACTAAACATAGTGTGCTCGGTAGGTTGAAAATCCTTGGTTTAATGTGAACGATGGGGTATACGAATCTTTTTACGTGGGTGAATTATTGTGTGGCACATTTTTTTATTCATATTAGAAAGCGGAGAGTCTGAGCGTGCAATTTTATCATCGGGCGTGGAACATCGTAAAAGAGGGATATAATTAATTACTTGGTCATATCGAAATAAATGTAAAGCAAGAGGTGGCCTATGGTGTCCATTCAGTGAGACCAAAGAGTTTTACATTACAGCTCCCATCTCAAGTAACATATCCACTGGCACATGACATCTCTCTCTCTCTCTCTCTCTCTCTCTCTCTCTCTCTCTCTCTCTCTCTCTCTCTCACACACACACACACAATTAATAAACCTTTTTGACTTAGTGTGTGGTATTTGACTTAGTGTGTAGTTGACCCCTCTTTGAAAATCACATAGCTTTGGCTGAATGGAGAGTTTTGTTTTGATTATAATTAAGTAATTTAAAGAAACTTGGTCTCAAACTGTCACCGTGTATTGCGAAGGAATTCACTTGAAGGCGGATGAATAATGAATCAGGTTTCTCAGCTCTATACTATTTGTTTGATTGCAGCTAATGGAAAACTAATCAAAGCAATGAGTACATCGGTAAACTTGGCTTCAATAGGCCTAGTAATAGTTCTGGCGACTAGCATTATAGTCCGCATTTACGATAAAAAATCAATTAAAACTACCTTAAGTGTTGACTTCACCAGCCTTGCATACAAAATAACACAACGTACTTGTGAAGTACTTAACATTCCCTTGAAGTCAATAATTTGAAGATTCTATATACCTGTGTGCAACCACTCACTGCCGCCTCCAAAATTGTAGAGAATCCGTATTTATGTCATGGGACTATCAGTAAGTCTTCTTTGAGGTGGACTGTGGTCTCATTTAATGACGACAAGGCCAACATAAATGTATCTACAACTATATGATGTGATGCTACAAATAGAATGAACGTGACGTACCTTCGATGCAATCCTACATTACCATTTCTCATTAACATAACTTTATTATTCCATAGTATTATTACAGGGTGGCATTACATTGAATGACTAAGTCTTTACCATTGTAAACGAAACCGGAGAAACAGAGTAATAATAATGCTATGGTACATTTTGTCGATGAAAATATTAACGTGACTTTATGTTGTTACAGCGAGCAAACATGGCTTTATAATAACCACAACACGGATTCACAGTACAATAAATTACCCACAATTCTCTTTGATTTGTATCCATGAAGGTTACTTTTCTAAAAACTTTTTCAGTTCTGCATGTAGGCGGTAATATTCAGCATGATAATAATTGTCAAATTATATCTAGTAAAAGTACGTTTAGATATTTCAGTGAAAGTTTCAAAATAACCACTAAACAACCATAAAACTCACATTCTTGAGGTACTACAAATGCCATGCTTTTTGGGCAGCAAGTTATGACGAACTGAATGGGTCATTCTCTGAGAAAACTTCGCATGCAAATTTCTTTTGTCACTTCCATTACAAAAAATCAATATCCTTTTGTTTCATAAAACAGGTGCAACTAGTCTCCCTACTTTCCATCACATTTTTCTGTATGGCTGAGAACACAATCAGTGGAAAATTTTACAACAAAGCTATCTCCTCCCTCAATTATGCATAATTTTTCAAATCATTTAAAAAGAAAATTGAGAATAACGGTGTGCATAAAAGTACGTTTTCAAAATTTTGACTACTAGTCAGATTTCACTGAGGAATCTCCGAGGATACAAATCAGAATGAATTATGGGAAATTTACAGTCCTGTAGGATATGGCACACTCAGATCATTCGAAGGAAGTGGTTTCAAGCGCTACGATGTGAAAGCCTCTTATCTATTCACCTTCAAGGTAGTTACACTAAATCAATTGAAAATACACTTCTCAAACTGTCATTTAATAACTATATCAGCTAGGGTAGAACACAATCATAATAGCTGATTTTCTTTATCAGGCGATGTTACGTCGTAGGCCTTAGAAAGTAGTACAACCGTATATCCCTACCATGTAAATAAGAGACAAGACATGTAGGATGGTGAATTCTGTCTGACATTTGCAAACTGTACGAAGCTCAGAAAAGATGGCTATTAT
>LD347880.1:238623-257696 GCA_001465055.1 Ptychodera flava | reverse complement strand
TTGAGCTATCAAAGATTTCCACCTTCTTCATCAACATGTGTCAAAAATAGTTATTCTCTACATAAACACAGCGGAGCTATATCGGCCGCTAGGTCGCTTGTTTGGAACTTTAAACTGTTGTGATTGCATGTTTTCAGGTGTAGAGTGTGACTTTGAAGAGTCTACCTGCAACTGGGAAATCAGTCCCGGAGAAAATGAATGGCGCCATGTCCGTGCAATTGATGCTGCTGTTGGACCCTTACGTGATCATTCAGAGGAGAGTGAACAAGGTATATGCAAATGAGCTTCAGTGCATCACCATAATGCAAACCAATAGAAAAATAGAAAAATTCACTAATATTTCCAGCACAAAGTGAATTGACAGCTGTAAGATGAGTACATCACTTGATAAATGAAGTATGAATTATATGGTATACCCTATTCTGTAATTGCGCTAATTTTTTTTTATGAATCTCCGACCATTGGAAACAATCAGTGTCTTCAAAGGAGAGTCATATTGGTAATTGTGCGGTCGGAGGGTTAATGTGTCCGAACACCTGCTGCCGTGGCAACCAAGCCATTCATCTGGATCTGTGTTTCAATCTAGACAACAAATGTATCATGCATTGATTGACCCACACGGGCTGGGATTAAAATATGATTTAGGGAATTGAAGTATCACTGGCTGATTCTCAAAAATTTGATTTACTGGAACTCATGAGTATTTGAATGTTTTACCCAGGGGGAGAAATTTTGAAATAGGTGAAAGGGAGTCATATGTCACATACATTCACTTCAATAATTCCAGCTGCCACAAAATTGAACGGCTGTAGCTGAAATGAAGCCCAGTATGTCATTTTACACTCTCATTTATTACATCATCAGCCTGCTATGCAAGTTTCATAAAGAAAAAATAATACATTTAACTACCCAGTAGTTAAAATGCAAATGTTAGCAATGTGAGTGAAGTTGCCAACTTTCATTTCTTGTTTCAATGTCACACCCTACATCATTTACTTTCTATACTGTCTCTGAATTTCTACACAAAACCTAGATTCAAAGTGTCTATGTTATATACCGGTATATATATATATATATATATATATATATATATATATATATATATATATATATATATTTTAAATTTTTATATATCAAGATTCTATATTGAATAACATTTTATAGTATATGTGTACATGTATATATACCGGTATATATATATATATATATATATATATATATATATATATATATATATATATACTGTTGTATTTTAGATTTTTATATATATCAAGATTCTACTGTATTGAAAAACATTTTTATAGTTTCAGCTGTGATTTTACCTTTTTTATACATGAGAATGTCAATAGACTTGACTGTTTAAATGATTTGAAACAAATATTTTTCCTTGGCATATGAACCATGGTTCACTAGTGCAGGCTTCTCAGAGTAGCCAGTGGGCAAAATTGAATGTTAGCTCATCAGGGTAAATCATGTACTTCCCACGTACACTTTGCATGCTTCATGGAGTTGTCAGATCTCTTTTTATGCTTGAACTACAACAATGTCATAATTTCTACGCAATATGTCATTTCTGACAGGTCATTACATCCTGTTCAGCTCATACGATATGCAGAATTCCACCCTCCCTGCTTTGTTCATCAGTCCAAATTACACCATGTCTGGACCGCAGTGCCTTTTGAACTTTCGATATCAGCTATCCGGCGATGCCGCTGAAAGCCTCTCAGTTTACGTCAGAACTGGCAAACAGGAAGCTGTTGCATGGAGTGTGAAAGGTGACCAACAAAACAGGTATGGAAAATAATACAGTAGGCTGAATCTCTCAGGTGCTACAGAAACAAATTTTTCAAATTCTCAAAATGTTAGTTTTACACTGGCCCACAGCTTTTCTGGACTTACTCTGAAACCTGTAGAGTAGACACTTGTCTCCCATCTTTTAAAAAATTAAAAATTTAATTTTGATTTCAATTTTTCTTGTAACATGCCTTTTTTTACTTCTTTTAATTTTTCTATAATAATGGTGCTCATTTTTGATTTCATGTATTGTTAAATTTGAAATGTTTAGTTCTCTTCTCAAATTCAAAAGTTTGTATGCATATCAACTCCTAATTTTGAATTTCATTATCTAATTTAATTTGCCTCCTTTAACCCCTAATTTCTTGTAAGTTTTTGTATGTTTGTGAAAGAAAATATTACTTAAAAGTTGACTTGATCAAAAGGATCAGTAGAAGTTTAAAACATTTGTTTTCAAAGTGCACATTATAATGAAGGGGACAATACCACATACACAGTATTAGATTTATCACAGAAAAATATTAAAAGTTTAATACTGGTTCGGGAAATTGTTCATATACTGGTATCCATGACAGTGATGATGTCATCATGGTTATCTCCTTGACACACCACAAACAAATTATGCAATCATACCTGAGAATTTTTCTTGTTGTTGTTTACTGTTTAGAAGCAGAATAGCATTAACAGTACTCTCAATCATAACAGCTATATTTATAATTTGTTTTTCAATGACCTTTGACCCAGATCTATGGAACTATGTCGTTTTCATTAATCCCATCTTATTAAAAAATATACTAATCTTTGAGAAGGGGTTACCACACTCACGTCTTAAATCAGTGTGAAAGCAATATTTTTTAAACCATGAAAAATATCTTTCAATGAACATTGACCATAATATGACTGTTATCTGTGCGATAGATTGCTTTTCAGTTCACTGCAGCTGGTTGACAAATATTTAATGATCTGGCAATATGCACAGGTCATGTTAGTTGTCATATCATGTCAACTGACACAATCACATGACATGATTTTTTTATTCCAAGACATCTAAGTTAATTGTGATCACTGAGGCATATCAAGCAAATAGCTTCTCGGCGCTCACAAATTCTAATATTTGACCATCACGGCAGATACAGACAGAAACCCTTTGATGCATGAATTCTTAAACCCTTGACTTACTTTTTTGTCGGTCTGTCTGCAAATCAGGAAAGTGTGAATAATTTTTTTTCTAGTTTCTTAGCCATTTGCAAAGTTGGTTCTGTTTTTATCACTGAATGATTCAGAGAGCTTTTCAGAAAAGTTTTTAAGAGTAAAGCCACAGTAAATTACAATCACCTCAACTTTAGCACTATCAGGAAACATGTCAGTGTCAGGTTTGACAAATAAGGAATGGATATTGAGAACTAAATGGAGTTCAGATACCATTAGAAATAAAATGTCAAAAAAATTTTCATTTGTTCAGGCTTACCATCAGTTTTGGTCCGTTTTCCTAGATTTTCTGTTTTTTCTGAATTTTTCCAAAGAGTTAATGTTTCCATTGGCACTAATACTTGCTGCATATATGGTATACTAGCCCTAAAAGTTGCTCCTCAGATCAAAAATGCAAAATGCTTAATCTACGACAAATTTTATCATAAAACTTGATTTGACAATATCAAGTAACACTTCTTGTGGATGAAAAAGCAATATAGTGATAATGAATTAAGTTTGGAAAAGAAAAAAAATAAATATGTATATAAAGCTTATGATAACTTCTTTTGGGGTTATAAACATTAAGTTATTCCCAGGACAATGTAATATGTCTTACAGGCATAAATTGACTGAAGTTTAATCGAGATCTGACATTTTCTTTCAGTGTTTCCGTATTAAATTAAGTAAAACTCAAATCAAATCCAAAAGACTCAGTCTGTGAAAATTAATTCATCACAAAGGACGTGGATTCCAAGGCTCTAAATGTCCTCAGGTTAAAGATTATAAAACTCATGACCTCAACTGGCATTTTGTAAGATCGGCATGTTCTGTTTGTTTGAAGATTGCTGATCAATATTTTTACTTTGTATGCAATGTCCTGCTTAGTGGCAGGGATATGGTGAGAAAGCTAATACGGCCATTTAAAGAAAATTCTTTGTTTTGCCGTCCTTGAATTTTTGTAAAATCTACCAGCTAGCCAGGGCAAAAAAACAAACACAGACAAAAAAAATGCAAGTGTATTAACATAGGCCAAAATTTTTATTTGGTTTCATTTGAAAAGATAATATTTTTATTTGTAATAGTGTTTACATTGTATTTGTTTTCTTAAAGGGAAACCTAAGTCCAGCGACATTGACCGTTTATCCCTTCCAAAATCACCCTTGAATAAAATGCAGCTCAAATTTGCAACATAATTGCACGCGCCGACGACTACGGAACGACGAAAAGAGAAGTTGAAGTAGACGACATTTATGGAAATGAGCTCGGAATCCCATGGGCGCGAAAGGGCTCATGGGAGAAGCGTGCGTGACGTCATCGGTGATCCACGAACGTGTGTGACCACTTACCAAAGCATTGGAGTCTATGACTGCAGGAGTGCAGTTCTGCACGTTACGACTCTTTAATTCTCATCAGTAGCATAAAAAATTATTAACTGTTGTTCAGTTGAGTGCAAAAATCACTCAAGGAAGAACAAACGGAGTCAGCTTTTATCGTCGTCCCACAGAACAGCTTTTTCGAAGACAGTGGCTAAAGAAAGTCGGGCGAGTTTTTAAATCTCAAAAGATACAAAGTTATGTTCTACTTCTTTCAGGATGATTTTATAAGGGATTTCGGGACTCTGATACCGATACAAGACGGTACTACACAATGCGGTTCGTATCTTGACATGCTGAGTCAGCCTACTATCGCCGGTTTTAACCAGATAAATGTTAATATTGGCGATTTCGGGACTCTAAAATCCGAAGACGAAACTACACAAAGCGTCTCTCATCTCGACAGCCCGGATCTGCGAAATCGCTCTTATATACACGATAAATATAGGCAATTTCGTGACTATATCTGGTAATATTGATATTACAAGATACTGGAATGACTTCTTGCCTATTCTCGACCGCGGAGTGACGTCAGTAGGTGAAACGCATACGAGCGAGGTGAATGAGAGATCAGACGATACAGAAGAGAGAATGATACAGAAATTGTGTGGAAAAAAGCAGAACTAAAAGTTATGTCATTTATGTATATTGAAACTTTGAATATTTCTTTGGTGGTTGAAAAATTCAAACTTCCAACGGCGCTGACGCAAAAATGACGTAAGAATCCGCAAGTACCCGGATGGCCCGCGGTCGAGAATGATGTGTCTCGATCGGCACGCCGGGTCTGAGAAATCGCCGATATTATATTTACTCAATAAATATCAATTGCACCGGGACTCCAAGGCTAATATCGATATCGATACCAGACGATACTAGATTTACGTGCACTGTGTGGTGTCGGCACGCCGGGTCTGCGAAATCACGGATATTTATCCGATAAATATCGACGAATTTGGACATTAACTCTGATACTAGACGCTACTTTGTCAAAATGTGGGGTAAATATCCGATGTATATCGGAGATTTCACCACGTGCCTAACAGTTCTGACCACCCGACCACCTCTGTCCGACTCTTAGTTCATAGCATCCGTGGCCGATAGTCAAGAATAATGTATGTTTTACATTATTAGAATTATTCATGCACGAAATACATTTTTTACATGGAAAGGATTTTTTCATTAAATTTCCACACGAACTTTCATACACTACAATCGGAACTTCGTCGAGAGGGCCGATCAGATATCACCGTGAGTTGGGGATTGCCTTGCACGAATAACATTCTTTACATGTAATACATTTTTACTTGGCGATCGAGACCTGAACAGAGGACATATCGGACATCGTCGAGAGTTTTGGCTGGTCTTGTTTGAAATGCATTCTTTACAACAATATAGACGATACTATTGTTTTAAATAGCGGGCAAATATCCATTATATCGGAGATTTCATCACTTTGTAGATCTGAGTAAGCCCGACTTCCTAAGTTCGACACCAACTTCGAAAAAAAGACGACGCTATACATTTGTCAAATTACGAATAAATATTTTCCGATATATATTGAAGATTTCGCAACCTTAAAGATCTGGCTAAGCTCGACTTACGTATCATTCACGAACCAAAAATTAATTTTAAGCGACTGATAAAGAAAACTCTGTTTTAGAAACGTAACGCTGAAGGATCGCAGAGTCACTCGGTGTCAGGTCTCCAATCCAGTTCGGGGTCTGTACAAGCACAGTGACTCCCTCCGCGGAATTACGAACGATGTGTGGAGATACTTTCCCATTATTACATATCTTGGTTCAAATTAGTATGGTTTGATTTCAGTGTGGGAAAAGTAATACTCGATATCAGAAATATCGCTGTCCGAACTCTCCAGAGTCGTCTTACGAACACGCTAAACTGTTCACGGTACTCCTCCAGCTGCAAGCTACAATCGTCTGTATCGCCGATGACGTCACGCACGCTTCTCCCATGAGCCCTTTCGCGCCCATGGAATTCCGAGCTCATTTCCATAAATGTCGTCTACTTCAACTTCTCTTTTCGTCGCGCCGTAGTCGTCAGCGCGTGCAATTATGTTGCAAATTTGAGCTGCATTTTATTCAAGGGTGATTTTGGAAGGGATAAACGGTCAATGTCGCTGGACTTAGGTTTCCCTTTAATTTACACTGAAAACCTACCAGCACGCGGACAGCAAACAAAGAATGTTATTTAAAGCACTTAACTTGTAATTTAGGAATGTATAGCAATGTTAAACGATGAATAAGCATCCCTCTTCAATTTTATATGCCTACAGGTGGTTGGAGGCGTCTATCCAGATTGGAATGCTGAATGAACCATTTCAGGTTGTGATTAAAGGAATTCTGGATTCAAATACAGAGGATGCAAGCTATATATCTGTAGACTCGGTCAGTTTCCTGTACTGCTCTCCAGGTAAGATATGGCCCAAGTAAAATTTGGATAGTCATCAGGTGCTAACGTTCATTTTTTTTCTGACTCATAAAAACTTAACAGCATATTTAAGGCAGTGCTAGACATGTTTTCAGCACTGTACAGTTTTTTTTGTAAACAAAATGAATGAATCACTGAAAAGCAATCTTGCAGCGTACATGAAATGCGAGTATACTTAATATACTCACAGTTGTCACTACGTAGCTGCACTGAAGTATAGATGTCCAAAATTTTGTTTACAACTTATGTCATTTTCAGCGAATGCAGATATGTTATCACAGCAACAGGAATTAAACTTTAGTTTATGTCATACATTATGCTGTTACGAAATATATTGTGAAATCGGCCCTGTTGACTGTCAGTACTAGTCAACACAACTCAAGTATAAAAATAAACATGTCATTCTCAGATCATTAAGTTGTCTGATTTAGAAATTGGTTGATACGACTATTTAATTAAAGAGACTATAGCCAGCTGTAAATTTTGATATTTTTGAAATTTTCTTATCATATTTGCTCTGAAAAACAAAAGTTTTCTTTTCTCCGTCTCCCTTGGGAGTACACACTTGAAATATAAAGTATTCAACAGGATAAAAAAAACGTAGTAATTTGTCCATGTTCAATGTTAATCAGACAAATGAATTCCAGTGTGCACTGATTTCAGTTTCTTATGCTATATAATTTGAGGAATTGAGCAGAAACTATTTTTGCAAAGAGAACAAAGATGCTAAAAACCCCACAAAAGATACCGCTAATGGAGATTTTTGTGAAGGAACATTATACATACAATATTATCACAGTATTGTCACACGAGATAAATAATGACATTTTCAGATTTATCAGATAGATAATGATATTTTCATTACAGTTCAGTTCACTTCTATCATTCATACATGTATCTGTCATGGATATATCTTTTGTTCCATCGCAATATATCATACACCATTCTCTGTAATGAACACCTAATGTGCTCGCATTAAAACTTCGGTGACATATGCAAGTGTTTCAATGCCAGGTCAGAAACGGTGTAACATATTTATGATAGATTTCATGACAGAAATTACCCAAACGGATATTAATCGCAGTAGCCAATTGTCTGAAGGCAATAATGGGGAATTTTTATTTTGCCGTAAAATTAAGCCCTGGACAGAATTACCGTCATTAGATCAGAAACCTTCGAAAATTTTTCAGTTGGGACAACCAGTGTGAAAAGCTGCCACACTTTTAACAGTTGCTGTTGTTTTATCAGTATTGACAGCTGAATATTTCATGCAAACTAGTGGCAATTATTTCGCTATGGTTTTGAAGGTCAAAGGGTAAACAGAAAAAATATGTTTGCTAATTTTAAATGCTCTAGGTGTATCAATAATTCAAACTCACAATATTTATCCCAAAATTAAATGTAACAGCTTCACAAGGAATTGATATTAGTCTCTGTGCTTCAGAAAAAGTGCATTGTATTTCACTTTTGTTCCATAACATATTCACTCTGTCTGTACACTACCATTAGTAAATGAACAATATTTTGTACCGGGAAGGGGGGACACATTGATGTGATATACCCATATAATGCACTGGTTGCTCCCTTATTCAATACTGCCCTCATTAAACATCACTCAGTACATGTACTATTCATTTACCCTAGCAACTGCGGTATTATGCAAACAGTTTATTGTCCCACCAGCATAATTAAAGAACAACCATATATGATTTTGTACCCTCACATTTCCAGAAGATATTTATATGTCAACATATACGGGATGGTACCATTATAATTATATATTTTGCCCTCAGAGATGGGATTTCTCCTGGAGGGCACATCTCATATATGAAATATGTAAACTGAATTTTGACATTTGAAACATGGAACTGTAAACAAAAATGTCATTCTCTTGCCCTTCTGTTCCGTTGCGGAAAAAACTTTTTAAGAGTAGGATCAAAGTCTCAGAACATGCCCATGAAATTTATTATAACAGATATACAAAAAAAATTTGTTAAACAGGAACATCGATTAGGATCAACATGCAGAAAATGTAAAATGATTATTATATTGTTAAGAATTAGATATTTTCATCACTTATATCATACATTATTTCATTACTACATAATATGATTATTCTTTGTCAACATTTTGACTGTGAAACAATCTTTCTTCAATCATTGGGATTTCACCACTACAAGTTACAAAGGTATTTAACGATGAAGTGAGGCTTATGAAAATATTAATTTTCAATGAATCATTAATATCATTATTGCTAATAGTAGTAGTAGTAGTAGTTGTAGTAGTAGTGTGACAAAGCTATGTATATTTATGCCTATATGTATGTATGTATGTATGTATGTATGTATGTATAATGTATGTAAGTATATATGTATATATGCATGCATGTATGTGTGGGTACAAACTGATAGATGCATAGATATCCATATCAAACACACATTATACAACATTAGATGCATTCATAAAGCTACTGTGCACTGGAACATGTCAGCATTAACTGAATGGCAAATTTGGTATTTCATGTGTTTCTAATTCACTCATGATGGTTCCTTAATAATAATTTTACAGAATTAATTGAGCGAGTCAAAAGTTTTGTATCAAACCATACTGTATAACGCTGTTACACTCTTAGACACAGTACAGCATGCTAAGTATAAACACAGAGTTACTCTTTATGCACGCAGTACACTAAGTATAGGCATACAGAGTATTTGCTGACATATCACGTGTATTTTTTTTTAGAGCTTCCTATAGAGGCCTAGAATATGATCTCATTAAGAACATAATATTTCAATCTTGTTCTAAATTTATGAAAACCTGACATGCATGACTGGTAGGTAATTGAACATTAAACCTCAAGTGTAATTTGGAGGAGATTGCGGTTATTGCTCCTATGGGGCACTGAATTGACAGTTGAATTTAATTCCTGTCATCCATCAAACTTTCTTTTCTCAGTGCACGAATAGTACCGGAACATCTTGAAGACACCCATCCGCTTAAATTTATTGCATGTATTCAGGCGACCACTCCTTGTCAAACATCCCACTTCCTGACAGAATCCCCAGGAATCAATATGTTTGTTTCTAATACATTAGCCGTAGTTGTGGTTCCTAAGGAGTGGATGCAACATCTCATGTTTAAAGGCCCTCTTAAAAAGGTGATACATCAATGAATATCCTGCGGGTTGATAAGTCGAGTGGATTTGATTTTTGACAGTCGGAGAGCGCTTGCTGATCGATTGTATCTGGAAGTACCATACAACCCTTTCTCTTCTACTCTTTCTTTTCAAATTGCATGAATTCACCGAAAGCACAATCTCAGTTACTGTAATGTTTGTCGTTTTGTGGTATTGTCATACTAGTCCAGTCAATCTAAGCCAAAAAAGGGGTCAACCTAGGACTAATTGCAACAGAAATAATTTCTTCACCATGCATTTTGGAAAGGTCCTAGAAATAACATACTAAAAGTATAATAAAATCTAAGGGGTGCAACAGTGCCTAATTTGCATAAATGTAAAGGGGGTCATGGGTATAAAATTGTCGCTGATAGATGGTTTTTGCTTAAAATATGTGGCTAAACATGATTTTGATACAGGGTTTTGGCTTATTTGCCTCGTTTATGGTCGAGGCAATGTTGATGGAAATATTTTGTCGTCATAGAAATATTCCTTATTTGCATAAATCCAATATGGCCGCCTCAACACTTCAATTTTCTTTGTTTTTCTCCAATTAATAACTATTCTTAAGCTACTACTGACACTAATAGAATAATTTTTTTCACTTTGTATTTTAGAGAAGTCCTAGAATAACATAATAAAAGCCTATTACAATCTAGAATTGTAAACAGTGCCTAATTTGCATAGATGTAAAAAGATTATGGTTACAAACTTGGTGCTAATAGAATGTTTCTGCTAAAAATATTTGGCTAAACATGATATGTTATGTAGGTTTTTGGCTTATTTGCCTTGTCTTCGGTTTAGGTAATGTTGATGGAAATATTTTGTCGTCATAGAAATATTCCTCATTTGCATAAATCCAATATGGCCGCCACAACCTTCACTTTTCTCTGTATTTTTCCCAATTAATAACCATTTTAAGCTACTTCTGACACCAACAGAATATTTTATTCAATGTGTATTTCAGAGAAGTCCTACAATGACATACTAAAAGCCTAGTACAATCTAGAAATGTAAATAATGCCTAATTTGCATAAATGTAAAAAAGATTATGGTTACAAACTAGGTGCTGATAGAATGTTTCTACTAAAAATATTTGGCTAAACATGATATATGCAGGTTTTTGGCTTATTTGGCTTGTTTTTGGTTTAGGCAATCTTGATGGAAATATTTTGTCGTCATAAAAATATTCCTCATTTGCATAAATCCAATATGGCCGCCACAACACTTCGCTTTTCTTTGTTAATCCCTCATAAATAACTATTTTAAGCTACTTCTGACAGCAATATAATTATTTTTCTCTTTGTATTTTTGAGAGGTCCAAGAATAACATACTAACATACTAAAACCCTAATACAATCTCAGGGGTTTAACAGTACCTAATTTGTATAGATATAAACGGAAAACGGGTGCAAAACATTAACTGATAAAAGAAATATGCATATTGAAATGAGAAAAACGCGACATTATGTTAAAGTAATGTATGCATTTACATTATCTTTGGTCCAGGCAATATTTTTTATTACATTTTATTGCCCAAGAAATATTCCTAATTTGCGTAAATCAAGTATGGCTGCCACTGTGTTTCACTTTTCTCTGCATTTTACTTAAAAATTGTATTTAATCTACACAAAAAGGAGTTAATGTTTCCACTCTGTATTTCGGGAGGGTCCCAGAACGACGAACAAAATGACTAGTAAACTCTAGGAGGAAGAGATGAGACAGTGCATAATTTGAATAAATGTAAAACTCTATAATGGGAACAAAATCGTTGCTGTTAATAGATTTCTTTCAAAAATATTGAGCAAATTGACATTTTATTCAAGCAATTTGATTATTTATTGTATTTTTTGTGTGTAGGCAATGCATCATCTCATTTAAGATTCCTCATTTTATATAAATGCAATGTGCCCCTCCTACCACTTTACTTTTCCCTTTCTTTGACCTATAAATGTTAAAAAACAACCGAGATCATTAGAACTATTTCTTCCTTGTAAATTTTAAGTAGGATCATGAAAATTACAAACCGCAAGTTTTAGGAAGTTGTGCATACGACAGCTAATTTTACGCAAATGCTAAACGGGTCGTAGATGCTATACAAACCTGGTGCTGATAATCTATTTACGAAAGTGATTTAAGAGATAAGCTGATATTGTAATGAATATGTAAGATCATTTTTGTATTTTTAGTTTAGGCAATGTTTACAAATATATCTTAAAGGCGGAGCCTCCCTTTAAAAGAAGCGAAGCTATGGGGGCGTTCACTGTGTAAATGGACACCAAACATGCAACACGCGGGCACATGCTCCAGATAATGCCACTTTTTAGTTTTCCCTGGCCGCAAAAACGCAAACAGACTGCCCAGCGGTCAGCGCAAAGCTGCTCCCGATCGAACTCTGTGGTTATATTCAAAGTCTAACGCGACTGCAAGACAATTTTTAGGAAATTCGACTGTTGGTGGTAGGGAATCAATGACTGTTGGCGATTTGAACTGACCGTCAATCAAACGCTTGTATAAACCCTGTTTGCAGGATTAGCAAAAGATGACAAAAGGTTGAGATCAGTTTGTGTAATTAATGTTATAGAAATCAAACATCGTACTGGCCAGGTGTTTCACAGGGAGGAGACCTCCACTAATGCGAGAACCTGGGATTGAAAAGTGCGGCTTTAAGAAATAAAACAGTTCTCATTTGCATAAGTCCAATGAGTAAACCATGTCACTTCCTTTTTTCTAATTGGAACATGAATTACTTCTTCACCTCAAATATTTAGAAGGTCCAAGAAAAGGTATATTCAAGGTCTAATACAATCTACATTGTGCAACAGGGCTAATTGTATAAGATTTTATAGGAAATGCCTACATTTTATTAAATGTAATACTTGAAACTTGAAATATTATACAATATCACAAAGAGAGATTGGAATTTCTTACCAAAATTTGCGAAATATATTTTACCTATTTCTGAACAATTCCTCATGTGCACAAATCCTATATGGTGATCATTAGAATAATTTTCTTTAATTTTTCAAATTGACGTCAACTTATTGTAATTAATTATATTATCAGTAAAATGAATAGTTACATTAAGAGACACTACTTGTTTAAGTTATTTATTTCTTTAAGTTCTTCCTATCGAAAGATGATCATTTTTATAACTTGAATGAAGATTCAAGCTTAGATCCCTTGAAAAAAACAAACTCTCAAGGGTCTATGATTCAAGTAAAAAGGAAAATTGACATAATTTTTTATTTTTCTGTGTAATTTAACTCATTGTAATGATTATATATTAATAGGGCTTACAGAATTAAAAAGCCTGTGAAACTAAACAATGATTGATTCGTATAGTTCGTTAGAATTATCAAGGGAATTTGCATAAGGTCAAGACAATTTAATCGCTATACCTACCAATAATATTTGGATTATCTTAATGCATACCAAAATGCTGGGCCAAATAACCAACGCTTTGTACTAAGGAAGGCTGAAGAAAATTAATGGTTTCATCTATTTTCACCCTTACTGCTATTACTAATATAGATTAAGTGTTGGTAAAATGTAACTAAAGACCAGGTTATGTGGTCACTGGTAAATCAGATATGCTTTTGACTGTGTGCAACTTGCCTGTTAAAGCCATGTACAGAAATTTATGATAATATAATGATATTAAAGTACAATTATAATGATCATTGTGATATAGAGGTACAATTTATTGTACTATACTGCCAAATATGAAATATATAATGAGCAAAGCTGTTCCTTAAACCGCTGGAAGACAATACAATAATCGAAGAACACTGCATTTCTCAAAATTTTGAAATTTCTTGAAGACAACAATTGAAAATTAATATAAAGTCATATAATGGACTGAAGAGATAGGTTTCCTGTTTAATCTTACAGCACACGGCCATAGCATTTAAGGAAAAACTGAAAAAAAATCTGTTGACTGAATCATGATAATCTAAATCACTGGTAAAAGTAAATCTAGATACTTTTCATAATGTTACATGGTCTAGCTGCTGTTTCCAATTTTTTTATCACCGTGAAACAAGAAAACCAAAATGTGAAGGGGTTTGCATCACGGAAACTGCCGTTAATGGGTTTATCAATTTAGATATCAAATTTTTGACATCAAATTATTTTATAATTGGTCATCCTGTATTTTGAAACTTATGGCAGTCTCACCTAAGATTGTCCAGACTGTCAATTCCTTGAATCAATCTTATTGGTAATGATTCAAAAGTCTTATAATCTGCAAATGGAAAGTCCATTAAAAAGTCCCCGTGATACTTGCATAACTAAGATCTGATATGATACGCGGTACAATTATACCATCCTTTGCTTCACATCTTTTCATTGAGTTGCCCTTCCCCATTCTTATGGGTTCTACGATGAACTGCAGCAGCCTCAATAACACCGGCAGAAAACAAAATCTAGACTTTCTGTTGTCAACGAAAGGATTCCGGCTGTAAACAAATGAACCACCTAGAGGAAGATGTGAACAGGGAGGAAGAGGAAGAAATTTATGATATGATAATGACCATTAAAACAATTGTCATCACTACCACCATCATGGTGATTCAAATGATTCAAATGATATTTATACTAATCATAGTTCAATAATGAGAAAGATGATTCAGGCACAACTGTTAAGTGTAGTGAACCGTTTATTAGTAACTGAATATTTAAATTGTCATTGAAAATAGCAGCCAAAAGCATAAAAATTTCCTTCAAAAATTTCACAGCAATCAAACATGTTGTAGGAGAAAATGACTGAACTATTGACAATTGATGTCAAAAAATAGAACACGTCAAATGTTTTTTCATGAATAACCTTAACATCGTAAAAGAAAGAAGAATATCCGAAGAAAGTATTTTGATTCTCTTTATTTAAACAGTAGTGCTTTGAAACTCTTCTCTTTATTCATTGCATTTCTGAATTATCAGAAAATGTCAATGGACGCTATTGTAGTCGTATATTATTCAGAAGACAGTTTGAGTCAATTATGCAAATTAGGCCTTGTGTATTAAAATAATTAGCATGCAAATTAGGTCAACCTTATATTTTTTGTTATGGAATTGATATTTCTCGCAAAACCTTAACAATATCATAGAGAAAAAAATTATATACGAGCTTAAACATTAATTTTGTCTAAAATAATGGAAAAACTGCAAATATATGCAAATAAGTTAATTTTCATAATCTTTATTGTTCAAGACATTTAGAAAATAACTTGTTGAACCTTACTGAATTGTGTTGCAATGAAAAAATGTCACTTGAATTCAGTTTACGTGCCCAAAATGTGAGTATGGCAGTCATTTTAAAGGCGATATATAGCTAATTTGAATATATGCAAATTTAGCCAATTTGCACCCCTTATATTTTCCTATACTTTTAATATGTCATTAGTGAGACCTTTCCAAAGGTCATGGTGAAGAAATAATTTCTGTTGCAATTAGTCCTAGGTTAAACCGTAAATTGACTGGACTATACAGACAGTGTCTCATTTGTCCATGGCTGGTGATTACGCAAAATGTAACTATTGATTTGCACACATTTATGAGAAAGTTAAATAGACACACTATAACTGACAAAAGTCAGTTTGATTGCAGGTTTAATTAGTGCTTTGGCGAAATTTTGATGAAAGGAGTGATAATAAGATCACACGTTTATGAGCTTTTGTGATATACTTACAAGTGGTCTACAAAAATATCTCACCAGACGGTACACATATTTATAGGCTGTACACTTTCGCTACCTTTTCTACTCAAACTTTTATGGAGTTTTATACTGAGAACCATTTTATCTATCCTGTAACTCTCTCTTCTATAACTTTGTTTACTCCATGAAATGTAATTACATGTACCTCTTACTTTCCTCTTGACACAAATTGTGAAGATGTCTTTTGGAAGCTATCCGTTTCACAAGCATGCAGTTAACTTTAATACTAAGAGTCATTCCCTCTTGTTCAACCCAGCCAGTACAAATAGTAAAAAACACAAGTTTTGTTTGTTTCTGCTGGCAAAAATAAATCACACATATCACCATTTAGCTGTAATTGGATTGGCACGTGGGTGTTTATAGTATCTCAATATTATCAATATCCAACGTGAGATAATTATTATTAAGGATACTTTTAAAATAAAGGAGCAATTCTTTAGGGTGCATTGTATCAGAAATTGGGCTGGAAGGTGGGATGTCAATTATTTCTGTAAGTATTTTCCAAAATTGTGCCAGGTCATCTTTTGAAAATTCCAATTTATTTACCTAGGCCAATTTGAGTTCTTTCTTTTTCAATCTTAGACTAATTGTTTTGTTATACTGTTTTTTCAAAGTAAAGAATAAGGAGTAAAAGTATAACATAAGGTTATCACAAAAATACCGCAAAGGATGCACTCAGACATTATTCTCATTCTTTCCCCCCAAAGTGTGATGGATACAAAGTATTAGCCTCGAAAACAGGACACACTATGTACTATATGCAATATTATTTTTGAAAACGGAATTCTGGTCTAGACTGAAATTCATTTGTAAATAGTAACACTGTACATTTACACACACACATGCAGGTTATGTTGACACCCCCTGGAAGTTGTGCATGCCAGGCAGCCTCTAAATGTGATTTGGAAAGTAGAACCAGTAGCTGTATTTACAAACAGAATAAAACCATTGGGAATATTTGCCAATCAAGTTCCTACCAACTGGAGCTTTAATCTCTGCCTGAAATTTGCAAGTTAGGATTGACCTGACTGTGCAGGAAAATGCATAATGACATAAGACTTGTAACCTCCACAAATGTAATAATCTCCACAAATGTAATATCAACCACAGTTGTAATAAAATCAACCACAAATGTAATAAAATAGTCAACCACTAATGTAACAACCCGCAACCACAAATGTAATAAACAAATTAACCATAAATGTAATAAAACTCAACCATAAATGTAATAAACTTGAACTTGCATATGTGATCATTTGTTTATCAATGCCCTGAGTAAATAATAACTTTAATAAGACTAGTGTGATGTTATTGCATACATTCCTGAAACTAGGTTTCCTTTCCGAAACACAGAATAGAATACTTTGAGAACACTATCAGAAAACGACGAGGTACTGATCAAACCGTTAGATAATGGAAGTGGAACAGCAGTTCTAGACACTGATAATTACATAATAAGGAAGCGTCAAAATAACTCGTCAACCAGTGATACCACACAAAGTTTATGACAGATGACTCAGAACAAATAACAGAGAAATATAAAACCTTATAACAGAAACTTACGACACAAAACACGTTGACGAGAACATATATTTCAATCTAGTAAAAAACAATACGAACACTAACTTGAACACAGTAGAACAAAATTAGACATCCTGGCATCCCTAGTGAAGGAACAAACTTCAAGTGGGACAACATTGGAATACAGATAATCTATCGATTATTCCGCACAATTTATCCGCTGAAGACGAATTTGAGGCGATTGATTAAGAAAGAACGGCAATTTCGAAAAACCGGCGTTAAAAGATCGTAGTGTTATACAGTCTTCCCCACTCTGGAGTAGAGACTGCACTGACGTTCAGATTACAGCTGTGTCTAGCCATGGCCAATCAGTTCTGTACACAAAACAGGGAAACGCAAAATACACTTTCAAATATGCAAAACACAATAAACGCAAACAATTAAGAAATGAATAATGTGTGGAGTTGCTTTCCTTATTACATAGATCAATATTTAAGGGCTGATTCATCAATTGCGACGACAAAATAGATTTATTACATTTATGGTTGACAAGTATTACATTTATTGGTGATTTTTTTATTACATTTATGGTTACCATTTATTACATTTGTGGTTGGTGTTTTTATTACATTTGTGGTTGATTTTTGTTACATTTATGGGCGATATTACATTTATGGGTGCATTTTATTACAATTGTGGTTGATATTACATTTGTGGAGATTATTACATTTGTGGAGGTTACAAGACTCTCACAGATTGTACATATCAGATAGGCATGCATTCAACGTTCATTTAGCTGCCAGCGGTCATTTGAAATGTGTATTTTATCCCAAATTCAAGCACAAAGATTTAGATAAACACTCAATCAAAACACATGCAACTTAAATCATGCTCAGGAAATTAAGACAGAATGTTAAAGGGTGGTGCCAACATCGCATTTTGAATGTGAACTTTGTATAACTAGGTGCATATTTACATTGTGGGATAAAAGTGCAGCAAATATGATCCTGCTGTCCATGAATGCTTTATTTTTTTGTGACAGTTTAGATCGTTACATCACAGGTTAAAGTCACATGATAGCCTAAGTGCCATCCAAGCATCTGCAAATGTAAATGGCAGCTTTATGATAACTTGATTTGGATGTTCACAAGGATCGAAACAATTAGGATATCTTGGTACAAATTTCAAATGGTTTTAGTGAGGGTGATAAAGTAAACGATGCATTTTTTTCTGAACAACAATTTTGAATTTAAGTCTCTTTGTTGAACTTCGCAAACCAAAAATAGAATATTCCATTTTAAAGAGGTTAATTTGTACGTGCAACCCAATATCCAATAATGATGATTATGTCACATAGTGAGCCATCATTTTAAAATCATGATTTATATTCTACTGATCATGTTTCTTGCTTCAAGGATATTGAGGGTAAATTTCACAGTATGGATGCTGGCCCATATGCCATTCAATCAATTAGACCCAGCACAGCTTTGATTAATGGCCATCAAATATGGTACCTAGTATTCATATCCTTCAGCTGTCCAACTAATCTTTTCTGGTAGAACCGAGAACAACCACAGTGGTCTGATTGTCATTCTGGTAAAAAAGTTGAAGAGCAACTGTGAATTGTAAATGGTAAATTGAGTCATGAATAATTAATTGGACCTTTTAAATCAGTTTAGATGAATAATACTCAGAAATGTTAAGGAGACTTTTAATCGTAAAGCTTAATTTACACGGGTTAAGGGACTGGTCAGTTTCTTCGGCCTGGGGGGGGGGCCGGTGGATTATTTTTTGCCGACGTCAAAAAGTGGCTGACCCCCCCCCTATTCCAAATTTTGAAAACAGGGTGACCCCC
>LD347880.1:209697-237683 GCA_001465055.1 Ptychodera flava | reverse complement strand
CCACCGGCCCCCCCCAGGCTGAAGAAACTGACCAGTCCCTAAAGTTATACTTTTATGCCTTCAGATGTATGTCAGTTTGGCATCAATTTGCAATAGACTGATTCGAAATCCAAGAGTTTTACAGACATATGTTAATTTCTGTAGGTGGCCTTTTCCAATGACAGTAGCTTTTCTAACACCATTTCAGTCTCACAGTGCCAACTAGATAACATTATTTTCATGCGTGCATTCAAGCTAGAATACCAATGGAGCATAGATTGTTGGTCATAATTGTGAAATTCTTAAATCTAATCTTATTACAGCAAAGATCAACATCTCCAGGAATTGGTTGTAGCTTTCTGATAACTATTTATCGCTTGGCATCGTAGTATTTGAAAGATACAATTCCAAGGTCTGAAAGATACAATTCCAAGGTCTGCACACAGTTCGACACAGAAACCATTCAATGAGATTACTCTCCTTTGTAACATGCAGCTAATTCCCAGAAGAAGATGAGATGATATTTCGCAGACCACTGCTACTAATTCACAGTGTTATTGCCTTTCTCGTGGCTTTATGAACACGTCAGCTTGTGTAATTGTAGACAATGAGAAAATTGTTTTAGACAGAGAACTTTTCAAATCTTGTTTATTTCGGCAAATTTATTTAATTATTTATTTATTCATTCATTCATTTATTATTTAAGGTGGAGCTGCATGCTGCCAACACAGTTTTTTTCAAAGCAATATTTCTCATCAAAGATGACAAGAAAACCTCATACTATATATTTTCAAAAAGCAGAGACTCTATAGTTTAGTATGGTGGCAGAAGTTTACTCGAAGGATGAAGTGGGTGTATATTTTGGGTAAAAAACCTTAATTTGGTATTAATGATAAAAATTCATTTAAGTCAAAATGTGAAAACACAGACATTTTGATTTTTGATCCAGTAACGTCGTACCATATGCTCCGGCATGCAATATATAACAGATTCCTCAAACCAGTGCATGTCAAAATGGCCAATATTTCTTAGCATTCTTGGGAAATCAGTTAACATCATGATATATATGTCACTAATCCAGCAAATTGATACATTGACTTAATGAAATTAATTTCCTTCAGAAATGACTTAATCTAAAATAATGACTGCCATATGCCATTGCTACAACATTAATCACAATGATCATCAATTTAGTGTTATTCAACTTTTTATTAAAAAGTAAATTTAAGATAGTTGATGGCTATTTCTTATTTAGGTATAAGACTGTCAGTACAATCGATTGGTTAGTTTATTGATAATTTGATTTCCTTGGGGCGTAATCATCGTAATAATTACATCTGGGGGCGTATTTTGTCGTATAATTGAGTAATTATTGTTGAATAGGTATTTTGTGGAAAGGATAATTTGATTGCCTTATCAAAGTCTGTTTTCATTGTCAAAATCAATTGCTCAATAAATTGATGACTTTTCGAAAAGACAGTGGATGTGATGTACTTGTGCAATTAAATCCCCTGGGTGACATTTTAAACTTATTGAAAGTGCCTGCATGGAATATATTCTGCCTTGTAGGGAGAAACGATACATGCATCAGTAATTCATGGTAGCTGTTATAGCATCTGATCAACATTGAAATGCCTGGATATCTGGTTCGGTGATACATGCGGTTGTTGTTCTTGTCACTTTTGAAATGTTTTCTTGGACTCTTTATAATAATTGAAAGTTCAAAGATGTTCTTCAAATGTTGGAAACAGATTTGACAGAGAAAATATCACCTCCTAGTGATTAACACAGGACAGTGCAGAATGTATAAAGCTGTCAATTAAATTGGTTGTAAGTTGCGCATATATCCACTTGTGGATTAGCTGTTTTTGGAGGAAGTACATACCAGTAATTCAGCCTTTCCAGTAGTGTGATGACGCAAAGAAAACACTCATTTTTTGGTCTTTGAAAACAGAATTACCATATTGCTGTTCTAAGAGTTCCATCTCTTCAATAGATGACTAAAATTTTGCAAAATTCATAGAGTAAACTATAATGTCTGCATGGTCCATGGTCATCATGGTTAATGAAGGTTAAGGGAGTCAGCCATGTTTAAATATAAAATTTTCATTCCAAGATTAAAAACTTCAAAATGATATTCCAATGCTTTTGACAACTTGCTGGAAGTTCACAAAAGCAACCACCTACAGTATTTAATCAGTGGATATTGAAAAACACCAAAATTACTGATGAAGGTAAAACTGAAGGTATTATATGTCCTTGTTCTCAAATTTAGAATGAAATTAGCTTTTAATACGATGGTCAATGGTTGAAAGATATCAAAAGTTACTTTTGAGATTGCCGTCAGAAGTATGTCAGCCCTCGCTTGGTCAACCATCAATTGCTAACATCTTTAATTTGCAACAGGAATAATGCTGAATCATCAGAATTTATTCTGATTGCTACTTTATTTTATTTTCTGCATTCTCATCTAGATATCACTGAGTAATTGTGATTGATTTGATTAAAGTAAGCTGTCATTCCAAAGAATATGTGAAGCATGAAAGCTGTCAGTGATATTGAAATTACAATACTACTGGTAATTGCATTCATTACCTTTGTTATCAATAATTTTCCAAAATTGCCAAAAGATGTGATATGCACAATAAACCATATGATAATGTCTTTGTCCAATCTGATGTAAGTTTTGAAAGCCCAAAATTCATCATGTAATAGAAAGTGAAGTCTTCACTTCTAGACCTGACAATCATCCAATTTGCCAAAGTGTTCATCACCAAAATACTGCATAAAATGGTAATTAAGGTAGCTTTATTACAACTGCATTGTTTATTATATAAAGTTTGTTAAATTTTCTAACGTCACGCAGTTGCTGGAGTCTGCACTATGTGGCTCTTACCAGAAGTGGAACATAATCTTTTCTCGGCTGTGGCATCTTGTATATTTTTTCAAGATTGTTGTGCAAGTCCCATACATCTACACATGACCAAATGATGAACACTGTTGTTGTAAATAATCGCATAAGAAAAAACGAAATTTTCAATTTCAACAAAAAGACAGGACATACAGTGAACAGTTGATTTTCCTTTCAGTTTTCAAAATGAGGTCACAAAGGACCAGGAAAGGAATTATTCGTCTTCAATAGCCTTTTGGCTTTATAAATATATCTCTGACTAAATTATATGCTACTTTGACCTTTAACCTTTTTTGGCATATATTCCCATTCTTTCCTGTAGGGTGACAATACAAGAGTTTGGCAATTACACAGTAACCTCAAGCCCATAATTTCAACTGCAGGTCCCATTTTTCATTCTGTTTCTCTCATTCTTTTCTTTTCAGAGCTGCCGCCATTATGCTCCAGCCAAATTGTATGCAGGAATGAGGTTTGTATCGGCCCAGATGAACTCTGTGACATCAACAAGGATTGTCTGTTTGGCGATGATGAGGACCATGATGCTTGTGGTGAGTTTGCATTCGACCCCCCCCCCCTGGGGTGGCGCCCTCAATGTCTAGAATCAGCAATTGACCTGGTACCCTTTCACGTAGCAATAGCATATATCAGCATAATTTTAACCCTATTGCCCGTCAGTTCAGTCTTGTATGTTTGTACTTTCTCATGCTTTGTTAGAATCTAATTGTATTCATCGTGCAGAATGTTGCTCAACCAGGTGTTCTTGGACAAATTCCATCCATTCGCCTGTGTGTATGAAGTATCTTTTCAACATATGGTACACCCTGAGGGCTATTGATCACTGTAGCAGCAGCTAACAATGCATTCTTCATGTGTAAACATACACTGACTCGATAATACTGTAAAACATGTCTTTTTAGCTAGCATTCTGTTTTAGTCAATGTAGCTATTAAACTCTGTCAATTCTTGAGATGCCAGTGTCAATTTAAACTTTTCCCTATATTTACTACAAGTGAGGATGTCTTTTTAGCCAAATCAAAAACCTCCTGATTGAAAATCCAAAAGCGCTAAAAAAGCATGCAGCTTTTTCAAAGTGTTGTACAGTACTTCAAAATCTTTGCTGTTTCTATCACGTTATTAAGCATGGCCTGCTCAGGACTTGCTTTCATTGTGACTGTCATTACAAAAGAGACAAAACATGGTGAAACTGTTCACAGATTTAGTCTCCAAACAGTACAAGAGTGACATCTAACCTGTAGACTCTCCAACATTATTTGCAGTGATTGTATTTGGGAATTGGCATGAATATTAACTCACAAATTTTTTGGACTTTGATTATTTAAGGTAGATTATGCCTAGGGAACAGATGTTCGGACTCTAAAACTTTTACAATTCTTTTCTGATATACCACTTGTGGGGGTTCATTTTAAAGCTCTTGGTATAAGAAAACTTTATACCAACTTAGTTTTTCAAAATTCGAAAATTGTATTTTTCTCCATAGCTGTTAACACACGGATGGCAGCCGTTTTGAATTTCAAATATCTGTAAATCTTTGGTAATTTGTTCCGCTAGTTCCAAAATTTGCACGGTGACCCCTGATTTTTATTGTTGATTTGGTAAGTGAATTAATGGTTGAAAGCTCCATTTACGAAATTTGAGCAAAAGTTTAAGTCTTTCACTTTCAAGGCGCATACCGGTACTACCTAAACCCTTTCAGGCCTGAACCCCTATATATAGGGTTGGCCCTGGTAAGTTACCGGAAAGTCAGGCCTGAAAAGGGTTAATCGTATTTTCTAAAAAATAAAGTAACAAATATTGAAAAGCTCATGATTGTAAAGTTGTAAGGACTTATCTTTCTAAACTGTACCTGTGTACATTTGATATAATAGTGTTTGAAGGGACTTTTGTCATGCCTGAGTACAAGTAATGTTCATCAAACAATGTGCTATTCAATTTTGATACAACTTTATATATTTTTTAAAAAATGAGCTTAAGTCACATGCAGCATGTCATGTAAAATTGTAATTCTTACTAGTCTAATTGAAGGTAAAAATGTTCTGTAAATTGTACTCCATGTTTTTGGATTTACATTAACCAATTCACCGCCATGGTTTTGGGCAAACCATTGTTATCAAAGGTGATTGTGGACCAGTTTACAGGAATAAGAGGTAAACATGTTGAACTCTGCAGTAAACTCTCACATAACTGTTATACCGGCATGTGTTTGTTAAAATCACCCCCTTTTCTTTTAGATGTGGACATATCTTTCCTCTACACTTATCTCCTTAAAATGTAAAGCCCTAGAATTAACAAAAATATTTTACAAGTTTTAAGCATTAATAATGTACATGTATCCCTTTTGAACAGCTGGTATGCCAGAAAGCGCAAGATGTGATTTCGAAGATGAGAACATGTGTGGATGGTTCAATGAGGCAACGGGCGATGACTTTGATTGGACAAGACACTTTGGTAGAACGCGTACCAAGAATACAGGGCCTAGCAGAGACCACACTCTTGGTACTGACCAAGGTCAGTAAATTTGAGATCTGGTGACACAACATTACTTTCAAATGTAACTCATACATGTTTACAAAAATATTCCAAGTATAGGGATAACGATGAGACTGAAAACTTTCCTATTGGATTGCTTTTGGCTATTTCATGATAATATTACTCAAGACAGTGGGACTATGTTCAAGGCTACTTATGAAATCCTGAAAACGCCAAGAAAAAAGTCCAGGGGCTATGATATTTCAGAAGGATATTTTTCTGAAGGACTGCACTCATTTTTAACAAAATTCGTTGATTTTAGCAATCTAACAAAGCTTAAATGTATTTGTATGATTTAATTTCAGGTCACTACATGTACATTGAGGTTTCTAATCCAGTTCAAAATGGACACAAAGCAAACTTTAGAAGTCCAGTCTTTCCATCCCCACCAGCTGATAACTGGATGTCCGGTGACCGGTATGAAAGTTGTAAGGTAGCTGTGCCAGTCTGTGGTGTCTTCTTCCTTAAATTTTGTGACAAGAACTTTCTTGAGTTTGACCTTTTAAAAATGAAAGATGATGTTGACTTCAATTTCTTATATTGGACAATAATATAGGGAATTAACAATACTGTATCATATTGTATATATATTGCTGTATCCATGAAATGCGCAAGTTTAATGACCAATGCTTTTCTTTATTTCACAGATATATATATATATATATATATATATATATATATATATATATATATATAATATATATATATATATATATTCGCTCCAGAATTCAGAAAAGTGGTTTTTTTTTACAACAGTTACAGTGTTTGATATGCATATGAAAATCAAATTTGTCTGATTACTGACATACTTAGGCCAACTTTGGCATGTAAAATACCATGAGACAATGCATTATGTGGAATATTGTTTAAAACTGTACAGCTGCACACTCTGGTATCTACCAGTTTCTGTCTTTGAGAGAATCTTTACAAATGCAGGTTTAGTACGATTATGATGTACCATATGATCTGAAGTCCACACTCAAATTCAATTCACATGAATTCTGCTCAAATATGTTATCTCTCATTTTGAGCCATTAATTGTCGCAAATCTAAAAAGAATTTTGATAACAAAGTAATTGCCCCACAAATCAAAATATCAACCGAACAACACTGAATTTTTGTTTTCCCCACAGTTGCGTTTTCACTATCACATATATGGAACATTGCTTGGCCTTCTGAGAGTCTTTGCAGTGCAGAACGACACCGCAGAGACCACAAGTCGGTTGTGGCAGTCTCCATATTCAGCTGACGATGATATCTGGGTGAAGGCGACCATTCCTATCACAGAAAATGTCCAAGACTGGTGAGTTAAACTTTGGAGAACTTTAGAGGCTAGCCTGAATAAAAGTCAATTGGTAAAAAGTCTGACTGGGAATCTTTTAATATCAATTTATCTGCATAATTCACAGCGCAGTATTACTTTAACTAGCACTGTTAACGCTACATTGTATATTTTTAAAAGTTGTCGCACAACAATCCTAAAATGGCCTATGTAGAAAGATGACATGACAGAACTTTCAAGTTTACCAGTTGTACCGGTACATCCTTAACCTTTTGAACTCTCACCCTATTGTGACCTGTGACATCAAGCAGAGATTTACCCAAAGCAAGGGTTAAAGGGTTAAAAAGAACAATGGTTGACCCGTCAGAATTTCGTTGAATAGAAATGGGAATTTGCATGTAATGAATATTCATGAGTCTTACTCAATAACCTGTTCACCTCCAATTCCCTGTGAACAGGTCCACACTGACCATTGATAACAATGGGTTTTGGGCCAAACCATGGTGGTGAAAGGGTTAATATACAAGGTTTGATTGTGAAAGAGTGAAAACCCACAGTAATGATAGTGTACCATCTTTACAGTGATTTCATGCTTTTTTCTGTGAAATCAAAATTAAAACCTTTTATCATTTCATCCAGGTATTACATCCAGTTTGAAGCTTCTCGGGGACTGCATCATGAAGGTGATATTGCCATCGACGATGTTTCCTTGAGTCCTGAATGTTTTGGTATTTGGCCGTCTCGAGTAACTTCACCGTCTCCAACAAGCAGAGCTACTTCATCTGTGACAGTTAAAGCTACCTCGCAAATAACCAGATTATCACCTGGTAAATGTTTTTACCCATGTGGTACTGACCAGTAATGACTTTGAGAAATAGTGTGATATTATCAGTGTCTGCTACGTCTACCCTCAAAAATGCCATAACGATACTGAGCCCCATAAATCGTGCAACACATTCTATACAAAAATGAAACACAGTAATAGCAGATTAATTATCTTGTGGTCTGAAAGAATAATGCTTTTCCTGTAAATTTTAAAAGTTACAATGTATTTTATTGTAGCTAAACAACATGATATAAGAAAATAAGTCACTTTTAGAACATCAAAATGTCATTATTCGACAATTTTGTAGTATGATCACTTGTTACTGTATTTTCAAGATGCCAATTTTATACTCATTTACATTAGTTTTAGACCTACTTGTGTTTCAAGCAGTTGAACCCCCTGGTTTATGTCAACAAAAGTAATTACTATTTTGCCACATGAGGGCGCCTGTTAACAGAAGTATGGTTACTTGGTACTGTGGCAAATTGCCGTTTCACAAATGTAGCTTTTAAATGTGGTTTGTGAACAGTCTAACTTATAGTCACAGCGAAAACTATTAAAAGGACTTAAAACCGTCTTCTGGCATTGGAATTTTGCAAAGAAGCCAATGTTTATCCAATTATACATTTGTAATATGGGATTCATATGTGTGGTTGATTGCAATTAGGATACAAATGCAGGTGTTCAAAGGTGACAGATCATGCAATATAATGTTTCAAAAAAGTAAGATGCATGTGTTTGCTTTGTAAATCATGTTTATTGTGAGATTCAATATTTTTACATATATATCAGAGAACTTGCTGAAATGACGAATAGAACAAAGTTGGAAAGTCCTGCTACGATTCTCTACAGCATATTTACCCATTGCCCTCAGTAAAGGTCATATTTCACTGTAGAAAACAATAATTAGGCCAACCATTGTATGTTAAGGTTTAAGCTCCACAAAGTTGTGGTCTTGCTTTAGTGTAAGACAAAAAAGCCATTGCAAAGTTCCTATATGACCTTCGAGTCAATTTTCGGGCTTCCTGGCCTCACCAAAAGCCATGAAAATTGATATTGAGCTCCCCTGACAGTGATTTAAAGTAAATTGACATTGACTTTGTCAATTTCGTTCCCCTTTGCAGCTTTTAGTGGGAGTACATATACATTTATTACGAGTGAGCCACCCACACCACCGACTACCAATGCTACGCAATTCATCTTCACACCATGCAGTGCTATGGGAATGAACGGACCAAGTCAAGCCCAGTGTAACTCAGCATACATGTACTCCAGTGTTACTGTCAGAGTACTCCAAACTCTGCCTTACAAAGGAATCCAAGTTTGGACCGTACCAACATCAGCCTTTTACAGGTACTAGCAATTTTTCCACTTTTATATTTTTTACACCCCTGCAGTTTCATTGGTATGATCCCACTGATGGTGGAAAATTAAAGTCATTGCAAATTTCTAAAACTACACGTTATTCCACTCCTAAGTCAAGCCAAGCCACTATGTATAAAGTTTGTGTTACAAAGATAACCAAAGAGCTATCACTTTTCCTCAGCTATGAGATGTAAAATGATGCTTAATTTTTTTATTTTCCCTGGCTTCCATATTTTGATAAGGTCTAAACAACAAATTCAAAAATACATTTTCAGAATATCTAATTTTTATATTAAATTTTATATCCTCAGTAGGGCAATAAAAAGTTACAGTGAACTTTAACCTTTTGAACCCTGAACTCCTATTACCTACATGTATGACATCATGACAGGATTTGCACCTTAAACGATATCAAAAAATTAGGTCCCCTCTATTGTGTATGGTTAAAGACATGTCCTGAAGATAGTACACTTCCAAGAACAGAGTAGAGGATCATCCAATCATATGACTTTTAACTCACCTTTCAATTTAGAAATTTGACTAATTTGCAGTTTTTATGTGAATTTCAAAGTTGTCATTTTTCATAGCGGCCATGTTTATATTTTGTGCAGCATCTCAGCCAAAGGGGGTGGTGGAGGCACTGGTGTCCAGAACAATGGTCCATCAAAAGGAGCCAAGGTGGAAGGTGTTTTCTACCTTGAATCAGGAGAGAAGATATATCTACTGGTGGGCCATAGAGGAGCTGGTGCTTGTGAAACGGTATGATGCGTAATTCGTGTCAAAGATTATCTTACAATCAATGGAACCGTCATCATGTATTTTTGAAAGCTTTGAGTCAACTCAGGCATTTCTTGACATTTCCCTGAGTCAGTCTAATGGATGCCAACACATGGACAGCTTGTACATATACATTTCAAGGAATGACCTATCTAAGATTTATTCAAATTAGCATAAAATTTGAATTTGTGAACTTCGTTTCCCATAGGTTCTTGCTTCAGTGCATACATTAAAAACCTGTATCCCATCGGTTTGTATTTCCAGACAAGTGCAATCAGTAAATCGTACTGTGATGGATCAGTTAGCGATTCAGAAAGGAGCAAGATTGGTCCAAACGGTCCCTCGGCTGGAGGGGGAGGAGGTGGAGGAGGAGGCACTTTTGTGTTTAAGGTAAGAACTGGGGATAAAATCTGGACTCGGCGCTTCTCACAAGTTTGTTTGGCTGTGAAAATTAAGATGCTCAAGATAATTTGGTGTAAGAATTGATAATGGTAATAATAGTAGTGGAAGTTACTATCTTTATGTTGGGTCCTCACTGTTATCAAAGACAGATGGAATAATTGGACAAAAACTTGTCACAAGGTCTGTGGTAACTGAATAATCACTAACTCACTACATAGATCACCCCTCTGTTTTGGTCAAATTTAATCTTCAGAGGAACGAAACCACTGATGAGAAGATACCATTACTGGTGGCTGCCGGGGGTGGTGGCTTGGCTTTCATCGGGACGCCTTCCCTAGCAGGTGTTAATGGACGTATAGATCAACCTGGCAATGGTACTGATGGATTCAGCAATCCAGAAAGTGATGTCTCAGGTTGGAAAAATTTTCCTCTCTTTCAAGAATAACATTTACTGTTTATTGATTAATTTATACATTGATGAATGTTTAATAATTTTATTTAATTATTCATGTATTTAATATTTTATTTATTAATGTATATACTTATTATATTTTAACTTTTTTACTCATTTGATTATTAACTATGGATAGATCGTGACCTTTCCACCTTTGTTTTATTAATTAATAAATAGATTGATTGATTGATTAATTGATCAATTGATCGTGATTGTACCAGTCTACACGATTGATGTGATATCTCTTTCAGCAAATCATTCTCATTTCATTTCATTCCGGTCAAGATGAATCTGTAGATTTCTGAGATAAAATCAAGAAAATTTCATATGTCATAATTCCTCATTTTCTTTTGCTAGGTGGTGGAGGCGGTTGGCATGACAACACCACCTACACACACGCCGGCAAGTCTCTATCTGAAGGAGGACAGGGAGGACTGGCCTGTCAGTTAGCTCTCAGGGAATTCCGATGGGAAACATACGGAGGCTTTGGAGGAGGGGGAGGTGCATGCTCCTCAGGAGGAGGTGGAGGGGGCTACACAGGTGAGCAAGCTTCAGAATGTGTATATGTATGTGCGTGTTTGGTGAGGGGGAATGTGTGTCTTCAACAGATGAAAATTCTATGGCAAAAGTTGAGTGCTCGTCACGTGCGGTTACGGAATGGTTTTAAGTAATTAGCTCTGCAAAAATGATGGCCTTACAACTGTAAGGGCCTTAAGTTTACTCCCTGTGCATGGCTGAATAACTGTGAATTTTGATGACATTTTGCTTGTTGTTCTCCAAAGCAAGCATATTTTAACACTTGGCATATTGACATGACTTTTGTTGAAAATAAAACTGTGTTATAAACAAAACAAACATTACATAGCAATAAAAAACTACATCAAAAGTAATTACAGCTGATGCAAATTTAAATGCTGCAGAGTCAGCTATCTAATATTATCCTATTAACCTAAAATATAAAGTCGTGGCAAGAAATAGGAAATTATGGTGTGTTTTCCCATATATTGGAACCACTTCATCAAGGTGCATATACATCAACAACAAACATGAGGAAAGATACAATATTCCATTTTCTTTGCACATCTTCTCTCTGCAGGAGGTGATGCTGCCCCTGTGAAATCATCAGACATCAATGGCAAGGGAGGGACGTCATATGTTCATGAGTCAGCCCAGCATGTCAATCTTGTTTCTGGTAAGGTCAAAGGTCAATGTGTAAAGCTTATAAGGTTTATCATAAAGCTTGACCATCTTTTTACTTGAAAGATATTTTACACTATAAATTTGCATATATCCAAATATTGGTAAAAGAGGTGTGCAAGCCATGTTTACTGATGGAATATCAGTAGTACTGGACAGTAATGGGAAATCAAATTTTGTTTCAGCAGTGCCCTGAGTGAAAATTTGTTATTTGCTACCATAAGTACAGGTGACCTCATTCCTCTTAAGCCCTGTAGAATATCAAAAATCAAATGCAAATGTACAGATAATCTGATTGCCCAAGTTATGAAAAGATTAACAGTTCTGGATCTTAGAATACTGATTTTTTTTCACTTGATTACAATTACACTGCACCTTCAGCTTTACCAGATTAATATTTTTTAAGTCATTAAAAAAGGTACGGCATGAAGAAAAATTCATCCACTTCATTTTAATGGACAGTTCAGTCATCAAGGAAAAACTATACAGTGTATCTGTGAAAAATTATGATATACTTTGAAATGTAACTTCTTTTCCCAAATTTCAAAAAATTCCAGGTGAAAATGCTGGGGATGGACAAGTGATGATGACAATTGTACCAGAATGTTTGCAAGATGAACAGCTGTCACTTGATAGGACTAGCTGTGTCAAAGGTCAGATGTCAATGATATTTGCTATATGACTCTATTAAATCTCCATTGCTATGCAGTGCATTTAGCTGGTTGCAATACTTCCTTTCAAATTTATTTAGTCCGATAGTCTTATCTTTCTATAAGTGAATGGAAATGTTATGTATGTCACAATAATAGTACTGTTGAATCCTGCTATGCTTGCAGTGTTGCTCAGTGAAGAAGAAAATCAGCAGACTGTCTGTTCCTTTTTCCTGAAAAGATAAAAATCAAGAGACTTGTATAAAATTTCCCAAACATACATCACACCCATGAACTTTTCAAATCTTGATGTAAAAGGGACCATCATTTCTTAGCTGCAAACATTCTGAGTTGACGGATTAATACGAGAATGAAAATGTGACTCAGATGTGACTAAAATGTGTAATATTCTTCTCATTTCTTCCACTTCAAACTCACATACTTTAAACTGATCAAATCTCTCCAGATGTAATCTTTTGTAACATCTTGCTATACTTATTTCCTTTTTTCGTTTCGAACATTGTTATTGAAAATGCCAACTTTTGTGTATCTGCTTCAAAATTATGCATTGCAATGTATTTTTAATTCAGGTAGAGTTATTTAGACAGTGTGCATGCATTTTACTTCTTGGAACTATAACACTGGCTGTTTTTCAACTTATCAATAGTTGGTCAGATACTGAATGCTAATCTGTGACACAAATTGTGATGAATATGCATAGATTGTGATTATACATATTCATGCCGTGATTTATGAGTCGATGAATATTTACAGTGTTCTTGAATTTTAAATCATAACACAAGGTTATGGATAATTATGATATGATACTGAATTTTTTATGTTATTACATAAGTGGTAATGAATATTCATAGAGTGCTATGGAATATTTTATGACCTTGGTGGCAATGAATATTTATAGTGGATATTGAATACTATATTGAGATTGACATGGTAATGAATGTAATATCAAAATTGCGACATCATGACACAAGTGATGGTGATATTCATATGACAGGATAACTGAAAGCTTGTAATCACACAAGCTATCATCAATACGATGATAAAAGTAGACAAGGACCAGAGCTCTACTCAAATTATTTTCCTGTGCTAACTAACAATAATGGAAGCCATTCCAACTCAACATAATTGTCATCTGTTTTGATATCTGCAGTGGACAAGACGAAATCACCTGGAGCACTGATATCAGTAAATGTACTTACAGCAATCGTGTTAATTGTCTTCGTGTTTGTGGTTGTCGTACTAGGGATAGCTATTTTCCTTGGTAAGTACAGCGTCATTGTTTAAGACAAGGCATTTACATTTATGTTGTGACCAAAATGTTTGTCTGCATTTGAACATGTTTTTTTGTTGAAACTACTTTTGATCAGTATGCTTCTCAAGAATTTCAAGAACTTTGTATTTAATCAGTATAAATGGAATTAGCAATCACAGAACATATCAGACTGAAGCCCTTTTGAAAAGGCTTTGGAAATGAAATTGGGTCCCATAAGGCCAAGAAAGTTGATTATCCTCTCACAATTTTCAAGCATGAAAAGATGATCAGGGATGATATGGTAAAATTAATTTGTAAAATAATGTTGTAAAAATGATATTGTATTTTGGACCTCAAAAAGTACTTAAAAATTGATGAAAGAGTCCTTGAAAGTACTTGAAATGACTTTAAGAAATGACTTTAAGTGTACTGATTCTGCATTTTGCTCAGAATTCAAGGAGCTACCTGTATGTAACAAGGGAACAACAGAACTTAAAAGCAAAATAAAAACCAGGAATAAACATCACAAGATTAAAAAGTGTACAAGAGACATGTGGCAATAATCAACCATCCACATGATATCTAGACAATGTTAAAATCTAAATATTTCATGAAACAGTCAAACATTTCAAATCTGCCAATATAATAACAAGCAAAACCTGGACAAACACGTTCCCAATACTGTGGAAGTTAACAGTGAGACTATTCCAGTATTTACATCACACAGTATTATAAAGAGAGACAAAAAATATAACAAACAATAAGATCATCATGATTTGGTGTAGTATGTACTTCTGCTAAGCTCCAATGAATCAAATGCCAAGTTAATCAGAACAAGTCTAGTTCTCATTAGTTAGAACGCACCTCGGGGACAGACATTTGGACTCTCAAACTTTTACAATTCTGTTCTGATATACCACATGTGGGGGTTCATTTTAAAGCTCTTGGTGAAGGAAAACTTTTCACCGGCTTAGTTTTTTGAAATTCGAAAATTTTTATTTTCCTCTATACAGTTAACACAGGGATTGCGGCCATTTTGAATTTCTAATCTCGGTAAATCTTGGGTAATTTGTTTCTCTAGTACCAAATTTGCATAATGACCCTCGATTTTTATCCTTGATTTTGAAAGAGAATGACTGAAAGATTCCTGTAGGAAAGTTAGAGCAAAAGTTTAAGTCTTTCACTTTCGAGGTGCATACTACCTTAAGGCAGTCCTGCCCACATCAGTGGCCTCTCACTATGCAGTGCAAATGTGCAGAAAATGTTTCTTCTGTTTCCTGTCAGGAAATATTAACATAAATGTTACATGGTTTCAACATTCACTCCCACAGTTAAGAGAAGAAAACACAAGAAATTTGATGTGACCTACGACCTGACAGATTATCAGTTGGAACAGCTGCGACAGACAGCTGTGATGGATTTCAATCCAAACTACGTACTGGTGGATGGTGTTTCCAAGTTACAAGACTTGAATGAAGTGCCCAGAGAAAATCTTCAATTGCTCAGGTTTGTTTGTATGAATGATCATAAGAGATCGCCTCTACATTTGTATGAATTCCAAAGGATTGTTTATGTTTAGTCTCGTAAATCTGTTGATGTAAATCAATATATATGACTGTTTTTTATTTTCTTATCAGAATTTTTCATACATTAGGAATTTATATGCATCTATTGTCATCCTATGAAAATTACCACAGTTACACATTTCTGAAGGAAACATAAAAAGCATGAAAATGCATCAAAGAAATCAGAACCCTTTCATGAAATACAAAATGATTGTTTTCACATCTATTGCAAGTATGACATAATGAATTTGACCCTTGTAGCACAATATGATTCATTTGCAAAGTTCATATCCATGAAAAAGCAAGCAACAAACATGTTCATGTATATTTTGCACAGGAATATGTACACAATTACTTAATTTAATTAGTAAAAAGGAAGATGGCCACTATTTGATCCGATGCATATATGTACAAGGTAATATGCCAAGCAGAGACAGAATTTAAAATTTCCCGGCATACAAATAAAAAAATGAAATCTTTGTTCACTTTGCACCCCAGCATATCTTTACATGTTCATCTTTGAATTGTACTCTTATTCCGTAGTGCACTTGGACATGGTGCCTTTGGCGAAGTGTACAAGGGTACTTTCCAAATTCCAGGAAAAATCCAGGAAATATCCGTGGCAGTCAAGGTAATTCCATGGTTAAAGACACTTGCAAATATTCATAATTGCTGATAATACAAAATGATGGTGAGCTGCTGTGGATAGTCACATACATATGGATTAAAAGATTTGTCAAAGATGAATTTTGTCCCTGTTAGCACTGCCAAAGTTTGGAAGAACCCTATTGTCACTGATGACAAAATTAGACCTCAAGGAAAAAGTAAATTTGATTCTATTTTGTTCATCAACTCTTGGAAGAAATATCTCAATCTAGAAAGTAACATATAATATTTAAAATATCTCAAGTTTGAAAGTAGCATACTATTACAAAATTATAAAAATTTCGCAAACATACAAGTAATTTTCCATACATCTCTAACTTCCAAACTCAGGAAAGAAATTGCGCTGTTTACTGTTTGACATAAAATACTATTGGATGAGTGATAATGTACAAATACAAGAATGTGGAGAGTTACGACTGTCAGTGTACTATCAGAAAGACAAAATTACACTTCAGAGCTCCTTGTTAGAGATATGCAATCTTGTGAGAAAAAAGTTTAAACTTACAGACAATTTTTTAAATTTTTTAGACACTACCAGAGTTGAGCACACAACAGGATGAGCTGGACTTCATCATGGAAGCATTGATTCTCACTAAGTTCAACCATCCAAATATTGTAGAGTGCGTGGGAGTCTGTTTCACCCAGACACCACGTTTTATAGTCCTGGAGTTGATGCAAGGTGGTGAGCTGAGAGACTTCCTCAGAGAGAACAGGCCAACAAGGGTAAGATTAGAATATTCTACAATGATAATAAGATATTGTCAGTTCATTTGCATATTCAAATAATGCATATTTATACACTTTGCATAATTTATTCAAGAAATCAAATTTTAGATAGTTTTAGAAAAAGACACACTGGTAGATTCAATCAAATATGCAGACAAATCTGTTTTACATGAAAAATCTAATCAAATAGAGCTGGTGTGAATTTCAGCTGACAGTAGATGATTTGGCTGTGGAAATATGTTGTGTGGGCAGATATGAAAGATATTGACAAATGTATATATTAGTAAGGCAACGATGCAAAATGTTTCAATCCATTTATCTAGCAATCTGTGGTAATGTGATGCCATTGCATGTTACTGAACAATTACATAAGTAAGGCACTGTGTTCAGTAATTTACTCAGCTTGTAGCAAACATAGCATGCTTGGGAAAACCTAATAAACAGGAAAAGATAAATGTAAGTTCAAAACTGCATTTACCAACATCATAAAGTTCATTCTTCTTTCTAATTGATGGATCTTGCCCCTTTTCAATGGATACTGTCTGTTGTGAATTTAATTTATACCATCATTTTTTTTTCTAATAGGACAAGGAGACCATTCTGAAAATGGTTGATCTTTTAAACATCGCCATGGATATTACCAAAGGCTGTGAATACTTAGAAACTGAACGATTCATACACAGAGACATTGCAGCCAGAAATATTCTGCTTTCCAGTAAAGGACCAGACAGAATTGCTAAGATTGGTGACTTTGGGATGGCAAGAAATATATACAGGTATGGTTATGCAAATAGTAGTAGGCATTGATCACTTTTCCCCTTTAACAGACAATATTTCTTAACTCTTTGAGATAATATAGGATTTTGTAAAAAAATTGCAGCCCTATACAATGTATGTAATGTGAAAAATTTTCGTACATCAGAAAGAATGTTCTTCAGTCAGCAGTGCACAATTCAGCTCACAGAACACTTTGTTTCTGTTTTGGATTAGACATTTGAACCTGTAACAATTTAAGGTACAGTCACTCTAAAAGTGTAGTTTCTTTCAGTCTCTTGACTGTTGTTATGAATTTGATTGTTGTTATGAATTTGATATCACATGCAGGATTTGTGATCAATTTCAAAACATGATTTGGATTAAAAACATTGGAAGTTTACTGTGAACGACAGTTGTTGCCACACAGCCAGTGAAACGTATACACTCATATAGTTTATCCCAGTTAAACCAATTTCTTTTCGTGTATCAGAAAATTGTATCACAAGATTAATAGCTCACTGTAGTGTATTTCAAAATGCTTCCATCAAATTTTCAAGTAGATGCTTTTCGTTGAATGTTTACTATCCTGCCCAGTGCAATGTGCCATGCACCATCGGTTAATTCTAGTGTACACTTTATAACTGGTAATAATCAATGTCTGTATCTTTGACCGTACAGGAATGATTATTACCGCAAAGGAGGTAAAGCAATGCTTCCTGTCAAATGGATGCCTCCTGAGGCGTACTTAGATGGTATATTTACTTCAAAGACAGATGTCTGGTAGGTTTTCCATACTTTTTCATTCACGTGTCAGTTGTAGATCTCAGTGTGTGGTGAAGATGAAATTTTGCTCTAATGTGTAAGCTACATAGTTAGAATGCCTAAATGGCATATTGAAATGTGAATGAACAGACCAGATTTCATGGGCGCAGTACTTCTCTCTTCAAATATGGAAGTATCGCATATTTCCCAAGTATATCCTGGCTTTGGTTCAGTGTAAATTTGAAATTATGTTTGGTGATTCAGAACAAATATGATTACATTTCAACCAGCTTTGAAAATTATTACAATAATGAGTTTGTTCTACATATGGTGCATGATGTCAGTTATACTGTTATGAAGTTTGGTAATATATGACAACAGATAGTTCCTTCTTTTCAATCATTGGTAGATGAATATTGAAATTATTTCTAAGCCAATCATCGTCAACATAATCATTATGTTTCTTTTTTTGTACTCCTATAGTTCTTGATTATAATGTCCATCCTTGAGGGAATAACGTCAATGAAGTTATTTTTGTTATTATATTACTGTCATGACTTCTGAATGCTTGACATGTTTGTTGTTGTTGTTGGTAACAGGTCATTTGGTGTGTTGCTATGGGAGCTCATGTCACTAGGTTACATGCCGTATCCAGGCATGACAAACCAAGAGGTGATGCAGTATGTGGCACAAGGTGAACGAATGCACCCACCGAGAAATTGCCCAATGCCAGTGTAAGTACCTGTTTATTGTTTATTGTTTGTTAAAGGCAAGTATCTCTTGGAACTAATAAGAAACTATAGAATATTTCTGTGAAGCAAACTAAACATATGCTAGTTTCCCACTCATACAAGTATGTTCAATGTATGCTTCATCATTGATTAATTCAATAATAATCTTTAATATATTGCATGTTTCAAACCAATAATAAATTTTCATCGATGTACACATTAAAGACCACTTTCCTACCAGCACATCAAAAGATTTTTTCAAATGATTTGAAGGGTTGGAAGGTGCTGCAGTCGACAATTAAGGCATGTAGTAAGAGAAGAAGAAAGTATTAGTGTTTGGTGAGAAAAAAAATTGATGTTGGCACTTGATAATCCACCTCATAACACTTTCAATTTACAGCATTGTTCTGTTTGATATTTCCAGTTACCGCATTATGACACAGTGTTGGCAAGATTTACCAGAGAACCGACCTCCGTTCAAAACAATCAAAGAACGTGTGGGGTACTGCCTACAGGTAAGCTGTATACAAAGACCGTGGAGAATGAATGATGTTAACAAATGTCAATCAAATAATAAAAATTTCACATAGACCAAAATACACATGATTTTTATCTTCTGCATGACATGCAAGATCATTTGATAGCAGCCAGTGAACTGTTTTCATGGCCATAGTTGAAGAACATCAGATTAATTGAAGCGTCTGGGCAGGATTTCAGTTTGGTTGAATCTCACAGAAGAAATGTTAACTTTATCTTGTTTGGCATCAGTGAAAGAGTACAAAATATTTGTCCTTGATTAACGTTGTGAGATTCTGACTTTTCAGGGTTTGTTGTTCCATTTCTCATGAGTAGTCGCGGTAATTCTTTTTCTATGTTTATTTTCATTAAAGGATCCTGATGTTTTAGAAACTCCCCTTCCTTTGTCAGCTGTCAGTGAATCAGACGTGAAACGACAATCAACCATAATCAGACCTTCCAATCTGAAAGCAAGGGCCGCAATTGACACGCAGCAGTTCAGGCGCCCGTCCGACATCAACACTGCCCCAACCAGCCTGAACTGTAGCCAGGATTCAGTCCTAGGTCCAGCCAATGTTCACCCAGGAAGTGCATCACATGATCAGCTTTCAGCCTATCACACCCAACCGCAGTCTGACCCGGGCTATATTAGACTTGCAAACTCTGCTGGCAGCCTGAGTAAATTCCCAGACTCTGGTGCAGATGAAACAGTACTGAAAGATAGGGGTAGTGATGTTGTACAGAATGGCAGTTGTGGTACAGTAACAAGCGAGAGACGTGCACCTAGCTCTGCTGATTCAGAATTATCTGCTAATGAGCTCACAGACTTAATTAAAACAAAGCAGGCTACTGCAGATTCCAACAGGGAAAGCACAGGTCAGTCAGAACCGAACAGGACTCCATTGTTCACCCAGCATGACTGTGACATTGACCCCAAATCCAATGACAATTAAAGCGGCAGGAAGGAGACAACAATGTCAACGTCACAGTCAGAGTCATCCTTGAATTCATCATCGTCTTCGCCATCACGGAAGCTATACTATGTGCAGCGAGACAATGGAGTGGAGATGGTGTTTGATGATGAAGCTGAGTCAGGGTGCCCAGTTTAAAGTGCATAATAGGAACTTGGGCCGGGACCTTTTGAACTTTTTAGAAATGTCTTCATAGGCAAAAGAATCATGTGGATTGCCAGCTTAGAAGCCATGGTAATATTCAAATGATTACTAATATCAGCTTTGCATAAATCAAGCTTCAAAATGCAATAAGCAGGTTTTTTTCAATAGAAGTATATGAAAAGTCTTTTTTTTTTTAAATTACATGAAGAGTAATACCAAATGGAGTACACCGGTTAAACCTTACTGTAAGTCTTCTTTCGTCAGGTTCATCTAAGATGTTTATGTTTATCAAATCCAGGGATGGCCATAACAGAACTGATCAGAGTGCCGTGTACACCCAGTCTTTCCTCTTATACACCGACAGGCTGAATCCAGCCTGCCTTAACAAGTTAAAAGATATTGGTCTTATTATTCTTACAAAATCATTTCAGTCGACTTCTTGGTATCATCAGGTATTCTACTTCCTTCATCATCCATGAATACCTATGTAAAACCTAAGATGATGTCACTTTTCTATGCATTTGTAAACTAGTTATGAAATATTTTGTATGTTAGTCAGGAGTTATTATTCTATTTATTCATCATGTTAATGAAAGAGAACTTTACACATTTTCATGGGCACAACGGAGAGAACTTTATGCAATTCGTTAAATGAATAATTATGCATACAACAATGACACCGTGAAATCAAGCCGTTCTTTGCATACTCGTTAAATGTAAAAGTGTATTTGTATACTTACATCCCATAGCTATACCTCTCATGTTTTACAGATTTTTTGAATCCACTTTGTCCCAAGTTGCAACAGTTCCAAGCCACCAGGTTGACATATCTGAAGATTAGCCCAATGACATTATAATTCAAACTATATACTTATAACTACAAAGTCCATTTTATTTAATTAAATATGAAGCCGATCACCATTTGACATCATGTTTATAAGTGCACAGGACCGTGATAGGTGTTTCTTGTTTAAAACATCAATATAACACTTAACATTTCTTTTTATTTACAAAATATCAAAATTACACAGCAGATTTATTTTACATTAAATTGAATTATAATTTTGAAATTGCCTTTGGTACATACAAGTGTTTTAAACACATCAGTTTGCCCGAAGGAGAATTAAGTTCACAGTATTTTGCAATTTGTCCCGTCTTTGTATCTCTCTTTCCGTGTTCTTGTGAAAGTGAAAAAACTGATAATGCATCCGGCATAAGTCCGGAGCTTGATTTCAAACGATTAAGTCCTACAGAATACTTTGCATATTGCCAGTTCAAAAAAGGCAGTGATAACAGTTGAAATGTGGTGTCTAGTTTGTAATGGCCATCAGCCAATTTTGGCAGTTTGGTGAATACAGTCTGGTATACAGGCAACTATTAGAAACTCATAGGAATCAGATGTTACAGACGTAAACTCGTGTCGCAGATTTCCAAAATATAATTGAATTCCTTTTTTCCAGTTTTGCTGAATACTTAACAATCAGTCCATTTTGTGTAAGCAGAGCAAATATTGCCATCTCAGGTAATCATACGATGTGAGGGAGTATACACTTCAGTGTATCCCTCTAGAGGGCAGTATATTCTAGTGGACAGTATCAAGTGTACAAGCAAGTCTTGTCTAAAGTTGCCTTGGACATATATTTGAGCCTCACTGGTTATAAACAGTCGCCATCCAGCTCTGTCACTGTGAATTTAGGATTTTATGAGTTTAACACTGCAAGAGTAGAGCAATTGATTCTGATTTTCAAAGCTAGGAAATGCCATCATACCAATCCAGTATATCTTAAAGTCTCACAGCTATATATAAATATATTCAGATTTAACAAATACAAACAACTGACAAACAATGTACAGAACACTAGCACACCGTCAAAAGACAAAAAGAAAGACCAACAGATTTCTGGTCACAAACAAAAGGATTTCTTGGTAGATTACCTCTCTCAGGCAATGACAGTAACTCAGATAGCTGACGAGAGAATTTTCACTTTCATCACCACCAGATAAATATAATATAATGTGAAAATAGAAGTACTTTGTCATGACTCTACAAGCCTACACGTCATATCAAGAGATCCAACTAGTTTCTTACAATCAGGCTTTCAATAGTGCTAGATTTATAATTTTTTTATTTTAGTAAATTTTAAATCATTAACAGTAGAAATCATAATGCATTTACACAGGGAGAACCACTGAAAATTTACTAGTCTTAAGTATGAAGTATCTTTTCTATGCAAATTAATACCATCAATATGTAAATTACACTCTGAAGCTATATCAATATACTTATTTACATATTTTATACTTGAAGCAAGAGACCAATTGAAAAAAACATTGAACATGTACAATCTATTTGCACTTGTAAAAATTGATATTTCAACAATGCTACTAGGATTATCATTTCATAATGCTCATTTAAATTGGACATCAAACGTTATCCACAATAAATTATTACGTGTTAATGTTTTAAAATTAGCTTAACATCCTTGCATATCAATGTGTAATTTGCATATATGCAAATTATTGGTCTTTCATGGCATAATGGCTGCAAGTGTCGACCAGTAAATGGTTTTGAAATCTCTGTGACCTTTGACAAAAATTAACAACGTATAGGGCATATCTTGTTCAGTGTTAATGATATATTTGCAAATTGAAACAGGGAAGTGGGATATTTTACCTTTTTATTCTATAAATCATGATGTCAATATGTCATGGTTTTAATGTGAGGTGTAATTATTTTTTCTCTTTCAAGTTCAAATCAAAACATTGGATCCATATTTACGAACTTGGCCTCTACCTGTGTCAAAACCCCTAAGTTGACAGAGATGGCATACAAATGTCTGTTTCATAATCAAAACAATCGAAAAACTGCCTGGTTTGCTTCTGTTCATTCCAACTCTCTTTGAAATTTAGTTTTATTGTCAGCCTTTCAAACCCAATGCCAAATTTTATATTTTATCAGTTTCCATAGATGAATTGGATTTGTACAAGTTTTTGTACAGATGTCATGGACTTTTAACTATAGTAACTATGTGAAAGATTTTGTCGCATAACTCTTGTTCACACTACACTCTCAAAATCTGTCTAGGACCTTCCCAGGGCTATAGTAGTCCAGTATGGAGAATAGACACACTTAATTATCTTACATTATAGCCTTGCACTTTGATGAGACAGTTACCATGGGTATAATACCTATATATGACATATAAATGACATAACAGCATTGAGGCCTCCCAACTGGAACAAAGGGCTCAAACCTACAGTTTTAGGCCCACTCAAGTAATGTACAGGACCTAAATTGACCAAACAAATCTGACAAAGGGTGTCCACATAGATCACTTTGATTTAAGCAGGCTTCAAACCTATACCTACTGTGGTGCTTGATAAATTGTGAAGTGTGAACCCCACTATATGCCAGCCTGAAGTTTGCAACATTGTTGTACAAAATTTGTCACAATGAGGTGTAAGTTTCATCTTGCAGAGATAAAAGATAGCAACAACTGGAAAACTTGTGGCCAGTTCATACTACGCTATAGCTACCGCAACAAAATTACAACTATACAAATATATCTATACACCCATACACAGTATTATCCAAATGTTTAATCTTCCATTGTTTTATACTTTTCACGAAGTTTATGCAGCTGCAGTTGATGTATTGATTAATTTTTGGCGTTGCCATTATTTTGAAAATAAAGAGTTGTAAATGTTTCATTTTCATTAAAAGCAGCATTTTGAGGCATATAATTTCATTTTTCTAATTTTTACATGATCAAATATATCAAAACAGCGTATTTACATACTTGAAAAAAGACATTATCGGTGTGCAGTACAAAGGGGTGTGTATTCAGCTTTTTTATATCAATCAGATCTTGATGAAAAATAAATTCCATTTCAGAAAAATATTTGATTATTTACCGACTATTTTTTTACATATCAGTGAATGGTGATTTTATGTAGATCACAAATGAGTTTAAAAGCCGTGTTTACATGCGAGATACTTAATTTATTTTACTTTAAATTCGTAATATATATCTGAGGTCAGCTTTGGGAACAGGAATGGATTTGAGCGCCATCATTGATTAACGTTACCCTTGCAAAAATATTACTACATGAATCAGTAGAGTGTTAATCAAGACCGGTTTATGCAAGTCGGAATTCGTTTGAACCAACTGGCTCCCTACGTTGTCATTGCTATTTTTGGATCACGTGTACATAAAATAAATCCAAACTGTGTGAATTATACTTTTTGCATACAACTACATGAACTCTACTGGTATGTAAATGTACCCCGATTGTATGTTAAGTATAGACTTCTGTTGTATGGGAAATGATATTCTCAGATTGTATGGAAAATATTGTACTGCGACCGAAGGGCATGATGAAGTCCGGTTTTCCGTCAACTGAACTCATATTGAATGTAAATTTTATTGAAATGTACTCACCCAGCGGTACCATCATGTCAATGGTTTGCTCGTGATATATACCACGGTTTTGAATAATACCTCTCCATTTTCGCATCGTGTAGACTGTTGACCGACGAAATGTTGATAAAATGTAAATTTTGACCAGTCTTTTACTCTAGCACAACGTTTGACCCCCAAATAAATACTTTTGACCGACTTTTTTGTAGAAAATGTTGTTTTAACATGCCAAAAAATGAAGACTTTGACGCCCCCNNNNCCCACCAATTTAAAGTAAAATCGCACACCCCTAGCCTCTAGGATGTACATAAATCGTATGGAAAATATACTGCAATTGTTTTTTTTGTGGGTTTTTTTACTCTTTTGGGTTTTTTCTTTCTCTTCATCCAGCAAGACGTTGCGCTGCCATCAGACACACCAGACTGAGTATACATCAAAGTATACAACAATGAAATCACGTAAAGTAATGTTCGAGACATCTTTCTATTATTTACAATCTTCAAAAAGGATTGCATCGTTTATAATTTTTTCACATGCTAAGTAAAGCAATACCTGACGTATAGAAAGTTAGATTTTGCTATCCTGTCCCTGGGGGACGAAGTCGGTTCCCATTACTACGATGCAGCCTGAGATCCTCTTTCCTGACATTCCAGATTTTGCTTGAAACAGACCGTAGCCGGGTACCACAACGAGACTTTGAAGTACTTAGCGCTTAGATTAGCTATGTTGATGGATCGCCGACTCTCGAGACAAATAACTCTTTCTACCTCTGTTAAAAAGACAAATAGTGAAATACTCAGTCTTTAAAAGGCGGCGTATATGTTGTTTCTTCGGAAAGGTGATTTACTTTATTCTGTCAGATTTACTAAAAAAAGACACGACTCAGAGCAGACTGAAAAATGGTAGCTTTTCGGTCACAAGTCAATCACTTCGTACACGGTCCCTCCACTATTTGGTGGAGGGACTGTGCTTCGTACTATATGCAGATGTTGCACATGTTTCAATGACGTAATGTCAAGTATTTGTGCAGATTATACAGGTGTTCTGTTTTTAAATTGGTTTGTCGCTGTCTGAGTGGATTTTCGTCCACTGGAACCGGTAAGTTAACGCTGTCTTTCTCGCAAGTATTCACTGATTCTAACCTAACATCTCACGTCCATTAAAATGTTAGCTGTTCCACAAGACTCAGAAGAAACCTCTCTTCATTACCCTTGGTTTTTTCATATTACGCCATTCGGGAATGTGATACGAATCATTAAACAGACAGGTCGGAGGGTCAACAACTGTTTCTTATACAAGTTTAGTATGGCAAATGTCAGGATCCCGCTCACTGGTTATAGTATGGGCATGTCACACGCATCTGCTACAAACGTGCTTCTGTTTGGTTTATTCGCGAGAGGCTGTGTTTTCGAATTCCTTCACATATGGATTAACTATCGAAGAAATTCAAAACTTATCTTTAGACTTCTTTGACAGTCAATGAAAATTTAGCACTGTATTTTCACGAAAGGCGACCCAGCAGCCATTCCTTCGGACGTGGACTCTCCCTCAACTGTCCAGCTATACTACTGCAATTACCCGGACGCTCAAGTTCTGCCGTATGCGATGATATCTCAAATGATAGTGACGTCCTGATTGGTCAACTTGCGAACAGAATACAACGGACGACTAAAATCCGTTGTCATGGCGACGGCTTCGTCATCAAAATGGGCAACTGGGTTCAGTAATGAATACAGGGATGACGAGAAATGGGCGTCTACGTTAAGGAATGTAATCAAAATAGCGTTTGGGAAACGTGATTGATTACGAGTAGGAATAATTACTGCCACCGTTGCCGTTTCAATACATATTATAGACCTTTAACCTTTTAATAGGGAGGCGTAAAACACATCCGCTTTGACTCTGTAAATATTTGAACAATGCAATAAAAGTACATGAGCGACGACACATCTCATTTAGTTAAAACCTTGTGGATATGCTTTCTGGCAAGTTATGTTCAGCAAAGATCATCTGGTCTATCTTGGTCTGAAGAATAGAAATCTACTTTAAGTTTGTTTTCGACTCACAAGAAATTCAAAAGATAACCTCTTTTGTGAAAATTGAAGAAGCAAATCGCCTATACCCGTTTATCTTCCTTCGGACTTTACCTTTGTCAGTATGCCTGTATCATGTCCTCTAATTTTTAGAATCAAACACTACATAGCAAGGAAGGAGGTGCGTGCCAACACAGCATTAGGCCAGAAACATGCATTTCTAAAGGAGATGAAGTGTCTTGGACTGTTCCGACGTTTTTACCCGATGCATAGATAGGAAGTGATGTGATCAAAATCAAATTTGAACGTATGCTTAATAAGGCATGCGTCCAAGGATTCCGCTTTTCTCGTTGTCTGCAATCTAAAGATCAACTTTGCTACGTTTGCTGGGTACGCTTACCCATTCCGGACACCTGGTACCACCACTAACTATCAGTGGTTCAGGATGGTCCTACTTAAATTTGTAAATCCCAAATGTCCCATGGACCTGGTAATGTATTACCTTGAATGGAAATGATTATTGGACCAGTTTAATGTCATATTACTCCCGTTCGTCGTGTAATCTGGAAAGTGGCAAGCAGCGCATTTTGAAAAATGTAGAGCTAGATTATTGTAAATTCCTCAATCTAAATGTGGTACTGTATGCGATCGTCCTAATGACAAAATGGCCCGATAAAAGTAGCATTTCAACTAGCCCAGCACAACAACACAGTTTTATACTCCAGTAACTTAAAAAGTCTGGCAATGTGGCAAGGCATAAGGCTTTCCACTCCTCAGTCCCTTAGGGAGCTTTCATTAAATACAAAGGTGGGCCGGGGGAATTCCGTGCGCACCTGTACTATAAAATGTGACCCTCCCCTAACCTCGTGTCTAAAATTTGACCCTCCCCCTTGCCCTACATTCTAAAACTTGACCCCCCCCCCCCCACCCCCGCAGTATTCTTCCCAGGAATATCTGAACCAGAATAACCTAATTACAATAAAAATTGGTTTAATCCTTTTTTAAGTTAGGGACAAATACAAGGGGGGGGGG
>LD347880.1:163697-183246 GCA_001465055.1 Ptychodera flava | reverse complement strand
GGGGGGTAAATTATCACAATTTGCATAAAGACAAAGATAGGAAAGGGGCAATCATATTGTAAAGAATCAACACAAAATGGGTTTTTTTCTTTATTTACTTTTGCATGAAGTGAAAACAATAAACCGACATTAAAACGGTGATTTTATTTTTTTCTTTATTTACTTTTGCATGAAGTGAAAACAATAAACCGACATTAAAACGGTGATAGTATTTTCACTGTGAGAATCTTTCAACAGCCGTGCAAATGAAGTATAAATAACAACTAATGGAACATCAGTGAATATCGAAATTCTTTGATTGTATCGTAAGCATCGTAATACTGAACTGTGTTAGTTTAAAGAAGTTTTAATTTTGAATCGGTCTTTTGTAGTTTTATTCTGTGTATCAACACATTTTCCTATTTGTCTTCCGCATTATGCTAAAATAATCAGAATTCGACCTGTCTTGTATGATATTCAATAACTATAATGTTATTTTTATTAACAAAGTGTACGTAATAATAATGTTGAATGCACGTGGGTTTTTTGCTAATAGTATGTAAATTAGCTTTATACATGGTATTTGTCGTGACTTAGTATTCGAGCAGGAAAAATCTTCTTAATAAATGATTTTGAACGATTGACTAAAACATTGCTGAAATAGTGATAACCGTTGGTAAATCACAAACTATACCTTATCCCCGAAATATTTGGCTATTTCTTCAGGAAATTGTCCTGTTCACCCTGATGCCAAGTAAAACAGTCCACTAATACGATTGATAACAGTTGGTTTGGGTCGAACCATTGTAGTGAAAGGGTTGGAGAGTTTACTGACTTTCAATAACAAAGGCTGCAAGGTCGTAATTGACGGTTACTTTATCGCCCTTCTGGATAGAGGCTTTCCCTTTGGCCACAAACTCGGTGACAACATCCGGGGTTTTCTCTGAGGTGCTGTCGACCCCGGTGATGAAGTCGAGCAAGAGGCCACAGCTCTTGCCGCACTCGTGATCACACCCGACATGGAGAGACACCGTTGAGGGCAGTGTGGTTCTGCGATAATTGAAGCCTCTCTTCTTCAGGATGTCTTCGATGGTTTTGCCGTTGGCGTTTCCGTTCATGTACGCATTCTCATACTTGGGCAGGAGTGGAGCGTACCTCTCGACCACCTTTGATCTTATGTTTTGTTCTGTAAAAATGATGTCCATACTGTCTCTTGTAAGCTGTCACACTTTTGTTTGAATTTAACGCATGGAAGGCACACGGATTGTAGCGTTTGGGCTCTTTCGAAAATTTATGCGAATGCGAAAGTAGATAAACATTGCAAGTATTGGCAATAAGATGGTAATTACGACAAAATCGATATATAAAAAGACTGAAACAAATCAAAGTCTCGTCCTGGCCTAGCAAACAAGTGGCAAAGTTTATAGATCGACTTCCATTGCCATGTTTTGCAATACATGTAAATGGTAGGCCCGTATAGGAGAATCAGCCTGAATGATAAACTTTGATCAACTTTCATTGATTTTCTTACACAGAACGTCCCTGTAGAAATACATGTCTTGATAATTGGTACGTTTGAAAACGCAATCTCTCTCTCTCTCTCTCTCTCTCTCTCTCTCTCTCTCTCTCTCTGAAAACACAGGCGGCCTCCGCTTACCATGTTCCATCATGATCACCATAGCTCCACCAGGCTTCAAATAGTTGTTGTAATAATCAATAATGGTTGATTCGATGTCGTCCACTGCATACAATACCATCAACATATGAATCAAATCGAACTTGGCGGCTTCGCCCGATTTCTGAAAAGCATGAAAAATCGACACAGATGCTTTCCTCATAATACGTCACATTCACGAGAAACAGATATGGATGGACAGCCAAACACGAGTTTATCGATATGATGATACATAGACAAGTTGACGGGAAATTTAGCAGAGGAAGCAAGTGTATGTCACGTATGTGTGTCTGAGTTATCAGACATCAACATAACGATGAAAGTTAAATTTACATAAAGCCATTGGTATTAAAATCCTTCTCGATATAGGTTTTCTCGAAATTAAACACATCATGGGGGTAGAAGCTAGAACCTCCATGAATACACAATCGAAAAATAACTGCGACTATACATTACCCGGTAGTCTTCTTCTGTTTGGGTCTTAAAATCGAACTGAACTTGCGCTAGTTCTATCTTGTTGACGACCAGCTTTTGAAACTCCTCGACGCTGTTTTTGTCCGGTTCAACCGAGCAGTTGTAAACTTGGCCGCATTTCTGGCTGACCTTCTCCGCAATTCTAGCGTCTTTTACACCTGAGACGAGACACAATTGGATTTAGAACATGGGCCCCCTTGTCGTGATAGGCAGGTACGCATAACATTTAGCTCGTAAAAGAATTCGAGTACCTGGAGTATTCCCCGAGACATCACACTCTCTACATATGGCAAGGACATGAGCTCGATCGTTACTCGCATACTTCGCGTTATCAGGACGTCTAATGCCATATTGTCAAGCCTTAGCAGTTGTAACATTTGAAGATTTTTTTCACAATATCAACTACAGTTTCTTGTTCTGCTCCCAAAGGCATAATATTTTTAGGCAAACAGTATTCAGCTAGTTACATCAGCCTGTATATTTGTAAACGGCATTGTCATTGTCGACAAGTGAATATTGGTCCGGACTTGAATTCATATGTCAACAATAGCAGCACATTTTATATGTCTAGAATGCTGACGAACTAAATAATGGGCATGTAAGCATTCTTTGGGGAGTAGAACAAGAACTTCAAATCCACATACAAAATAAAAATAGTGAAAAATAATCATTAAGACATGACAGCTACTCGCCCTTTTAACAACATCCTACTGTAAAAGGGGTCTAAATTTTGGTACGGTACCAAATCCGACAAAGTTATATGATTATGTGAATAAGAACTTATTTCCCAAGTTAAAATCAAAATAATGGCCCCATCCACTCAACAAGTCAAACATTGTACAGGGTTATTTTTGCATAAACTGAGTATAGCGGTTTTCATTTGCAGTGAAAACCTTGCGTTTCAAATATTAATATAGTACAATAAAAAACAGCTTACCATTGCCGCTACCAATGCCGAGAATTCTGATTGGCTGACCGTTTGGTTTTACGAGACCTTTGACCCGGGCGTCTATCCAATCAGCGACTGCCTTGTCTTCTTTTGACTTTCCTATGTATTCGTAATAGCAAGCGGAATCCCTAGCGAGATTGATAGCTACTCGCTTTTTCGGCATTTTCTTGTCAATTAGGACGTCAAATTATACTCAGACCACCAGGTTGTGTTCTAAAACATAACGTTTATAAAACTGATTTCGTCTGTGGATCAATGATCTGTCATTTTTAGCATGACGTTTTGATAATTTACAAGAATCAATTCAAACTAGGATTCCCTATCGTGAATGTCAAACGAACGACAAAGAGGAGAGAAAGTAGGATTAAAAAGTTAAATTATTTGATACGTAACACAGATGATGACGTTTTTTATGTGAAGATTGAATTTGTCCACTAATGTGATTACACCAATCAAACTTAGCACTTCGTTACAGATCCGATTGCTATTAGTATCGTGCACGATTGGAACTAATTTTGGATAATTGGATTTTCATATTGTGCAAATTTCTCAAAAGTGTTAGGTGCCATATAGCTGAATGTTGCAATATTACAAATTACTTGTAAAACAAGTGTAATATAAAAATAAAAGCAGATGAGATAATATTTATAGATTAAATCGACATTACTTCACAATACAATTATCCCAAATTAGCTCCAATCGTGTTCGTATGTCTTGCCATCATTTCTGTTCTGTCAATCTCAAAAAATGTCATGCCGAAATTACTGTTGATCAGCTTGTCAGCGCATGCTACTGACGTTTAATGTCCAATGTTGTTTTAATCTAGAATTCAATTTTCATCATCCCTTTCGAAAATAATATTATAAAAATAAAAATCAGGAGTCACCGTACAAAATTTGGTTCCAGAGAAATAAATTACCAAATATTTCGCGACATTTCTAATTCAAAATGAAAATGGAGCCCCATCCTTCTGTTAACTGTATGAGGGGATTAAACTTCGATTTTCCCAAAACAAAGCCGCTGAAAACTTATGAGGTCCAAAATTTATGAGCTTCAAGTTAACCCCAGTACGTGGTACACCAAAGAGTATCGCAGAAGTGGTAGATTCCAAATATCTGCCCCGAGCCGCATTCTAGATCTCTCGATGCACTTTTCGATGTAATCTGTCACGAGGTCTTTGTGAAAGTTTCAAGGGGATGAAAAATGAAAACGGTGGCATTATATTATTATCTTGCATTTTGTGGTTGGCACAGTGACTACACTACCCAAAGACCCTGCACTACCTTAATGTATTGTGCCGTCCGTAGCTAAGATGGCGTTTCCTAAAAAACTGAAAATCATTGAAACAGACTGTTACCGCTCATGCTAGCTTTCATTTGAAGAGACTACAACACATCAGTCACGTAAAATATCAAGGATAAACTTTTGGCCATTTTTGCGGTATTTTTGGGCTGTGTTTCTTTTTTCTACTCCCTACATCATGTTGGAATGCCAAACGCTCTGCTAATCAACATACCGGTAGACTGTATGTAGAATAGCCGCTGTTGTTCACAGGTGAATGGTCACAACCATCTTCCCCCTCTACCGTCTACATCATAACTTCACTTCAAATTTCACAAAAAAATGCCTACTGTACACATGCTGGTTGCTTTATACGGCTAAATATTGAGCATTGATTATCATTCAAGGGGTGAAACAAGAATTTTACGCTGTAGTCGATAAAGACAACAAAAAGTGAAAATGGCCAAATGCAGCTTTGAGTCGAGTCACCGTTCGGTATAAGTTTTTACAGCGTCGAGGATGGGGATTCGCGTGGAGTCATTGACAGAAAGAAAGAGGTAAAGCATTATGTTTGGAAAAACGACAGAGCCCGCATGGAATTACAAGAAAATCATCTTACAAGTACATTTGAAACCTATTTAGTAGGAATGCGCATCGTTCAATATTTTCCCCAAAATAAATCTGCGTTAAAGTCAAGCGAATACCTCGTAGAACGTTGTTTGGATAATAAAATGTTTTGTTATACATTTAACACAGCAGTTTCGGGTGTACACAAGTTGCTAATAGATCATTTAGAGTTTGCTACGATTTTGCAAACCTGTACATTAAGGTAAAATGCTCCTCGGGACAAATATTCTGACTCACAAAGTTTCACAATACCTTTATGAGCGACCACTGGTGAGGGTTCATTTTGAATCTCTCGGAGTAAATTAAGTTTCACTGTCTTAGTTTTTTTATGAGAATTGAGTTTCTCTACTGTCTATGGTTATTTTTGTAACGTTGAGATGACACAGGGATGGTATCTGCTTTCTTATCGGTAAATTTAAGGTAATCTGTATTTCTGGTACCGAACCTTGCAGGCTGAATCCTAATATTAATTTGTGATTTTGAAAGAGGATGATCAAAAATTTCATTGAGGAAAATTTGAGCAATAGCTTAGGTCTTTCACTTTCGATGCGCGTACAACCTTTCTTCAATTTCTTACCTGATCTTCAGAAAGGCTACTTGTGGAGTATAGAGTTAACGTTGTAGAACTCTACAGTATTGATACCAGTACTGCTGCAACGCCGTATGATATGATTTTGAGCGATTCCCCTAACTGCCATGGGTTTATATAAAGCATAGTTGTAACGCAATGTGAAAACAATTAAGTTAAATATGATCAACAGGAATTCTTTCAACTATTAAACGTATGGTTAATTTAGACAGCAAGGTCAAAATCTGATGTATATGACCAATAGGGTTGTACCTTCCCGGGATCACAGGGTGCACAAATTTTAACTCATGCGAATATCGAATTCAATGAAATACGTCAGAATATTCCTTAAAATGTATGAATATTCAAAGTCTATTTTCTTCGAAATGAATATCACATTTCTGTAAGCTCTACTGATCGATATATGTCCATTAAAGCTTGGTAAGTTTACAAATCACGTGTATCTCCCTTGGCGACCATATCTGTGATATTTCGATGCTTTGTTTCGCGTGCAGGTTCGCATATGCTAATCATCTTATAAACTAGGCGTCATTCGATAACGAGAGCAGGTGATCAAAATTAAACAAACAGTTTTAGTGTTTAAACTATCTTTCATGTATATATATGCATATTAAGAATTTGGCTTGTAGTTTCAAAATTTTACAATTCCGCCAATGTGTAATTTTTTTGCGAAAGCAGCAATCTGCCAAAGCGACGATTGCCACTGCGCATGTATTTCAAGTTCGACTGCCCCCTTGAGATATCTAATGGCACGAACCTAACCTTTATTCGGTCATTCAACCAGCAGCATGACCATGATTTTGAGCTGGACAGACGGTATTCTAAAGCTTAAATATGCTACAATAACAGATTGCAAAGAAATGTTGTATGTAAAATAAATTGGAGTTTGCCTTTTCTCATTAATAGAATTGAAAGTGGCCTTTTGGAGCGATAGGTTTGACATTTGAGCATGTCGTTGTGAAATATCCGATTTGCATATAAGTACTCGTTATTAAAATTAATCTCAGTCGGTAAATTTTATGAGGTTTTTGACACTTCGGGCGTTGCATTCTCTCTGAAAACAAAATAGGCGAAGTTATCATTATTCGTTAAAACTTTGAAAAATAATAAGAATATATACATTTGTGTACGAGAGTTAATGCACGGCAAACCAGACACAATTGTCCCAAAACACAATTTCTGAAAAGTACCGTACACATGGAATAACAGTGCAAATGTACATGGGCGCCAAATTGAAGTGACAAATCAACACTATTACATTTTCATAGTTGCGACCTGTTACTTTGTGTTACTGAAAGGTTTAGAAACATGGTGACATTTAAAAACATGTAGGACCTAACCTTTGAAACGTTAAAACTTGCGCGCGCACATTCAAACTAACGCCTTCTGTTGTTGTGGAAATGTTTTAAAAGCTTTCAAGTCGGTCATTCTTCCATCTGTTGAAATGAATTTCGGTAGTATTGTAGACACCACCATGGTACATAAGACTAAGCAAGCGTTTTAGAAAATTATAAATAATTTTTGAAATATGGCAGGAATAGGATTAAAAATTGTACAAAATTACGAAGAAGATCTTTGTCATTTCAAAACTTAGTGTTTGCTTCACGGCTGACCAAATCCATGCCCGGGGGTGAATGAGTATGTCCAGTATCACTAAGTAAAATGTCACGGAATTTTGAGCAAATTTGGAGTGGCCTAATCTTTTCAAAAACATGTTGTGCTAATCTGCATATCTATGACGTCACGCGTTCCATGACCGGCAACCAAGCGTCTGCTCGGTTTTGGTGCCATTGTTTTGCATCTTCGGGTCAATAAATGCACAAATAATCTTATTTTCGTGGATTTGACGAATTTTCCTTAGCAACAGTTGGCTTTCATGCCTCATTAACTTGGATCATTTGGAGTTGATGTATAATGTTTAAAATCCAGTGAATATGATTAGAGCAGACTTACCTGGTGTAAATTACCGATTTATTGCGACCGGTAATTTGACCGTAGCCTCGATATAAAATGTATTTCGATACGCGGGCACCTATGAATTTATTTCAAGGACTCAGTTATTATTGAATGGTCGATAAATGATTACAATTTTTTCATCAGATAATCGTTTGACATCAACAAATATTATGTTACAACTAGTGTAGCCTACGACCATGAATGCCTCACTTTGGCAAAATAATCAAGATTTTGGGGTCAAGGACAGAATTAACCAGGAGAGAACTGGTGGGTTTAAATAACTTGGTGCGTGAAACAGATTGATTCCCCGTAATTGCTTGAGCAAAAGTTGAGGACTCTCCCCTTTCTTTGTGCCTAAAAACAGGATCCTCTTTCCATCTTTGACTTCGTCCATCTCAAGTTTTCATAAGTTGATGCAATTATCCAATGTACAAAGGTAGCTTCACAGACAATGCTGCGTGCATAAGAACATCGGCTGAGGAACACAAACCGAATAGCGAGCCAAACAGATGGACACTACCGGACAAGTGGATGATAAAATTATCTAGAAAAATACTACCTGCAAAACTGGAGCAATTTGATGAGTTTTTGACCAAATTGACGAATACAGCTAAAAATAATTAATCTCATGCAAATGTACATTTTAAAACCTTAATCTTTTACGTGCACATAGGACGATACTGAGAAGCTTGCTTGTAATGTGAAATACCCGGAAGGCCTTTCTACCAGATTTTAAAGAACCCTCTTCCACACACAATTGTCGTTGAAAAGGCGCATCTGCCATATTTAGCTCATCTGATCACACAAGTGAGCTAATGTCGTACTGATGTCTGTCTGTCTACCTGTCGGTCTGTCTGTCGGTGCGATATCTCAAGAGCGGCTGATCAGATCGGAATCAAATCTAGTACATATATTTTGTTTGGAAATAGAAAGAAATGATAGTTTTTAGTGGGTGTGGGTGTGTTTACTTGCATAATTAATAATTTTAGAAAAAAAATTGTTATACATGGAGAACGGCTCCACACAATTTGATGAGATTTGCAACAAATGTTGATCACACTTGGATATATCAGCCTAGCCGTGAAAGATATTTAAGGATGAGATGAAAGTTAATTGCCAATTTGCACATTTCATAAACTTTGATAATAAGAGATATCTGCATTGACTCGACCAAAGAAGACGAAAGTTGCTATGTATATTTGAAGATAAAAAATGATATAACCTTACTGAAGTTGTTTAGCATTTTGAGATCAGCTAATTATTAATTTGCATATTTAACGAACTTTCCAAATCGGGGCTATATTAATGGACTGACATGATCAAAGTTGACCACATTTACCATGTACATTGAAGATACTATGAAATAACATTATTGAAAGTATTTTAGCATTTCTATGTCAGCTAATTACTAATTTGCATATTTACAAAACTTTCCTCATTAGCGACACAAGATTGGAGGGACTTGAGAAAAGTTCATGAAATTTACTATGCATTTGAATGAACATTCGAAACTGAAAGGACTTGATCAAAGTTGATAAAAGTGTTATGTATATTGATGATAATTTTATATAATAGAAGTAAAAGATAATTTGCATTTTTGCTTCAATTAATTTATAATTTGCATATTTAATGAGCTTTCAGTTTGGCATATAAAGTTTGAAGGACGAGCAAAGGCAATTACACTTGCTTTATAAAGTGGTGATACAATGACAGAAGTCAAGGAAATTTTAGTTTTTTTTCATTTCAGCTAATTATATATTTGCATACTTAATGATTTTTGGTATTAGTCTATGGTGAATATTGTTTATGATGTGAAATTGCAAACTTGTGGCAAAAGTTTTGATGCGATATATACTAAGACACGTAAACATTTTCGGTTCATATCTGGTGACTTGAACATTTGCAGAACTATACAGCTTTTAATAGCAGCACACTGTTTCTGTCCCTGCCCTGAGTGAAATCAATAATGGACAGTGGAAATAAATTATTTGACTTTAAATACAAGCGACCGTCTTCTTTCTATCACAAATAGGTTAAAGCCATGCACTACATGATTTCCGATGAACATATACATTAGCATCAGCTAATGTATTTTGGATGCATATTTGATCTGTGTGAATTTTCTGTGCAAGTTGTGTTGAGTGTATGCACCTTGGCCTTGACTGTATGTTTAAATTTTGCTGTATGTCTTGTAGATAAATATAAGAATGTATGTACATTGCCTCCTTGCTCTTGTGCCATGCTCTCTGCATTCAAGACATGTACACGTACACCCCTGACATAAGATCAAGAAATACCGATCAGTTGAATAAGTCACTGCTTTATTCATTTAAAAACAAGCTCACGGAAAAGGTTTCTTGCATTGATAAAAGTACTCCATTGTCAATGTGTACACTTTATACCTCCCATTTGCCGAGTCCCTTACATTTAGCAATAGCAGTCAATAGATGAGTGTCTTTGTCTGTACAGATCTATGTATGTGTTTGTGTGCCTATGTGTGTGTACATATGTATGTATGCATGTATGTATGTCTGTCTGTATGGATGAGTATGTATGTATGTATGTATGTGTGTGCATGTATGTATGTAGTATGTAAAACGCTACATGTACAATCTCAGTATTTTGCTTGAAGATGCATTATGGGTAGAGGACGTGATTTTGTTGACATGAATATGCTCATCCCAATTATATGAAAATGAACTTTAAAAGTGCAAAAATCATCAAAAGTCAAAATCTCAAGCACTACAGATCCGAATGTGAATATTCAGACTTGATGCAATTAATAAAAACTTTGCAATTAGATTTGTCAAAATTTATTTTTATCATTTGGTTAAAACTTAAAAAACTTTTCTGAGGCCATTTCTTTCAAACTTGTTCAAATAATGATGAAAGTTGCACGGTAGACTTTAGGGCAAGAATTAATTTTATCAGAATACCATCTTACCTGAATTGGCTTGTCTGATAGCTTTCAAATTTAGTTTGTAGTGTTTGAGAGATTACCATGTTCATATTTGTTCAAATAATTTGAAATATGCAAATGTAAATTTCTAAGACTTAACATCTTTCCTTCTGAAACAACTTGTCTATCGGCTTTTTAGTATTGTATTAGATTCTTTGGCATGACCTCATTGACCTTGGTCCAAATAATAAAGAACTTTGCATATGTTAATTTTTGTGGCCAGTTTTCTCATTTTTGGTCATAACATCCATTCTGGAAATACTTGTCTTGTAGTTTTCAAATTTGATATGTCAAACTGAAGTGCCATAAGTGCGAAACCTTGGCGTTTAAACTAAGAAGGTTTAATTTTTTACTTGATTTCCTTTTCTGGGCTGTTATCACAACAACCAGACGAGCACTGTGGGATTATGCCCTGCCATATAACAATTTTCTAGAAACTTAGAGGGTTATGAAAGGCACACCTGGGACATGCAGATTACAATCATGGAAATGACTGGACCCATCATTTGATAGACAGGCCATCATATTATTGATACAACCTCACAATGAACTTTAAGATACTAATGCAGTTCACAGTTCACAAGGGGATTTTGAAGGTTGGGCCTCCCCTCTGTCTTTCAACCAATCTATTCATATGTTAATAACCATAAAAAAGAAGTCATTTTCCACAACAAAAGAAGAGGCAAATTGTACATTGTCATGTAAATTTATCATCCTTTAGGGTTTCTGCACTATGGAGAACACTGCATTTTGCTTCTTGTCTAATGGTGTATTTGAAGGGTTGGCCTCCCCTCTGTCTTTCAAGGAATCCATTCATATGTTAATAACCATACAAAAGAAGTCATAAGAACAAAGGAATATGCAAATAATGAATTGTTATTTAAATTGGTTGCCCTCCTGGTTTTTTACACTGTTGAGAACATTGTCATTTTGCTTCTTCTGTAATGGTGGAATTAAACAATTAGTAACACAAACAAACACATACAATATCCAACCTGGCTGGAAAAATGCACATGTTCCATTGAAAGTCAATGTGACTGTCACTGATATGTTAAATTGAAGATAATTTTCACACAAATTTATCTAAAAATGTCGATTAATTTCTTGCAGACTTTTATTGATATCGACAGTCAAGAAATAATTTTGCTAAAAAGTTGACATAAATGTACATGGCAGTTTGACGAAAAAGGTCAAATGATACTACGAACTTGTCACACAGTGACTTAAACGTTTCTGATATTTTGTACAATGTGTTTCACCATTTGACAGTAAGGTTGAAAATATTACATTAACAAGAAATAAATTTTGCCGCTGGCAATTATTCATGTCTGTTTGCATATTTCATTAATTTCCTGTTATATTCAGAGCAACTGAATCATTTTCAAAACACTGAACGTGAAATTTAAAAGATTTAAAAATTATTTGTGAAACTTGGTCATATACAGGCTGTTGGAAAAAATCAGAACAAAGATGTTTATTTCTGCCCATAGCATTTCTTTTTATGTTACATGTTGGCTTAAACTGGCCAACTAGTTACTGCCTGGCCAGTAAACAGTTCATTCTACTATCTACATGTACTTGACAGTCTGCCAAAGTATATCACCTCAATTTCACAATCAACACACCATGAACATGACATTCTGCTGAAGTTTATTACTTCGATTCACTCTGTTTTGATAAGCCCGCGTACAGACTTGGGGCAAGTCTGATGTGAGCTTGACATCTCTGCTTCCTAACTGGTGAACAAAGAACAAATGCCGATCAGCAACAGCTTTTTACTGGACTGACTGTCAGGAACAAACCATTGTAACAGTAGAGTTAGCTGTATATTTTGATAATTTTTTCACTTTCTTTGTTGTTAATGTCATTTACAGGTTATTATACTACTTCCAGAAGCATGTTGAGATACACACAATTTTTAGCTTGTCAACTCGGCCTGTATATGTGTAGACTGCATTGTGATTGTTAACAAGTGGTCTGGACTAAAATTCGAATGTAAACAATAACAGTGCATTTTACACATATACACAATGTGTTGACAAGTTAGATAGTATCTGTAGGTGTTTTAACATACCTTGGGCAGTAGAACAAGAACTTGCAATGGACAAGCAAAACAAATCGTGAAAAAATCATCAAAAGTTACAGCTTTTGGCCTGTTAAGTACATATATCTCATCACAGACCCTCCTGTGTGAAGGGACTGTGATCTAATGTTAGACCTTTCGTGCTCACACTTTGGCACATCTCATAGTTTCCACAGACTTAGTTCAATCGATGGAAAGGATCAGAGGGGTGGATTGGTTGGAAAGTATCTAAATTCCTCAGGTTTTCCATAGCTATCATGCGACTAATCTGAGTCTTCCTCCCTCTTTTCATAGATTGCCTGATTTCTCCTCTTGAATCTTTTGGGCCCTTTATGGCAGAGTTCGTCCTCGGGCGTTCTTTTTATGTCAGGTAAAGGCTCATCCGGCTGCGATGACTCAGTCAGTGTCCCTGTTGATGTCTCATCTGTCAGATACGAGGGTGACGACGATGAAGAGACTTCTGTGGTTGTGTACTCATCAGATTTTTTGACCTCATCCGAAGACATGTCAGGGGTCATGAGGTCGTCGGTGACATCTGAACTCTCGACCTCACTTGAACTGCTCTCATCGTCGTCGTCGTCGTCGTCGTCGTCGTCGTCATCATCATCATCGTCCACATTAATTTCATCAGGATTGTCAGCCTTCTGTGGCAGCGTCTTCTCCGCATCTTTGCTGCAATTCACAGCATTTGGGTCTGTAACTTTGAAAGTCTCGCAAAATCGCGTCGTCTGAGGACTGATGCATCCATAGGGCATCATTATGCATTTATTCTCAGGCATTTCCTGTGGGTCATAGGCAGGGGCAGTTTTCTCAAAATTCTCTGGTATTAAGAAATTTCCCTTGCAGTCTTCTCTGACAGCTTGCAGTTCCTCCTTGGTGACTGTGAAATCCCATCTGTAGGAAAAAATGATTTCTTCGTTTAATGTTTCACGTAATGTATAAAGAGTTCTACAGAATAAGGAATGATTTCTTGTCCTTATTTAAGGAAACTATGTTGGACAAACAGTAGTAAAGTGTCTGGTATCAAACAAATCTGACATTGGTACTGAATCTTTTGACAAGATATGGTGATACGTACAGTTTTTGGCTGCCAATAGGAATAAAACATATTATAACACGCCACATGCTCATTCCGTGTCGCGATTCGCCAGAATACGTCACGTGACGAGAAAATAGATACGTCTAGTCCCCATCGGATCGAAAAAGTGACGTCAGAGGGTATTTTTTGAACAGCTATTTCCCTAGGGAAAAAAGTTCTGACCAAATTTGGAAAATTGCCCGGTCACGTGACCATAGTGTCGTCTGCAGATTTGCAACAATGACGGGTGACTGGAATGTGATGTGCATCCGGGATAGGTGATGACACATTCTCGAAAACAGATTTTACAACATTTTCCAACATTTCAACGGCGTAGGAACTTGAACAGCTCATCGACGGAAAAGATTAAAGTGCAACTTAGGATTTAGCTAGGTATGCTTAGAATATTTTTTGAAAGAAAGTGGTACCACGTACAACTGAAAGCGCTGTACATCGCCCAGTAAATTTGTCACAATGGATTGTCGCGGTGCAAAATATCAAAACACATTAAAAAAACTATATAACAATACAACATGAGCATGTGGTGTGTTATAAAACACCTATAGCCTGGTCTTTATTCGGGCTATAGCGCTCGTCTATTACCCCTCGTGGCCGTGTGTTACCAGAAACGCATCGCTATACCCCTCGGCCTACGGCCTCGGGGAATAGCGATGTGTTTCTGGTAATACACAGCCCCTCGGGGTAATAGACGGTCGCTATAGCCCTCATGACCAGGCAATAGGTGTTTACTATAAAATACTATAAAATATTCTTTGGGGAGCTCAGTGACTGTATTGTGAGTTTCAAAGCTGCTGAAAGTTAACCACTATATTCCAACTTTCCTGTTGTACTCCAAACACCTGCAGAGTGACCCTAAATTTTATTCTTAATTGTGAAAGAGAAGAGTTTGTGCCTTTTTCGGATGAAGTGTCTGCAAAACTTTAAAGCTTTCAGTCACCTTCATGATGTGTATCAGGCATATGTCAAACACTTTCATGGTCATGGACGAAACACAAGAGTAACAGTTCATATGTTTGTGAGACTCTTGAACTCAAAAACCCATCTTTATTCTACCCGGTAGCTGTTTCTAGATGTGGTTAACTGATGAACATATGAGTTGACTGATTATAGTGAATAATGCACAGGTATTCTTGGGAATGCAATGGCCGCTTTGTGTAAAATGCATCATTAGTTTGTTCAGGGTGCCATTTTAAAACAAAGGTTACACACAAATTTGAGAAAATATTTTTTTTTCTGAACCACTTGGCTACCACAATGTAGTAAAATTGCTGTACCAAACATAAGTTATGAATGTGTATTGGATCTGGGATCTGGCAGGAATTTTCCGGCACTGAAGGCATATTATGGCAATGGAAATGTACAGCATTTAAGCGAGTCAAGGCAAAAACGTAGGTCTAACATTTTCATATTCATTATTATTATCATTCCTCTTTTATAGGTCAGTTTCCTGTTTAAGAAATACACTTAAGGGCTGTGCATATGATCTTCTCAAGTTTTTCGGGAGCTGTTAACCAGTTACATACCTTTCTTGTAACCCAGGAAATGGCATGTTCATGGCTTGAGGAGTAGTACGCAGGAGGTGATTGGTTGATTTGAGTATAGCTATCCATTCCTCATCATACATCAATTCATTTGGTCCATCGGTCTTTTGAGGTATGTCAACGACCTGGAGGGTAGATGGAGGAAGGAAGACAACAAAGGGAGGGAGGTTGGAGGGTGATCATAAAAATACAATAACATTTGAAACATATTTCTACACGACTGAACTGTCAATCCTATGTTTTTCTGCTTGCTAACATGGATATATTTAAACACCTATATACAAATGACTTTTTGAAAAATGATGCTTGAAAGCATCTATTTTTTGTAATTTTCCTGCTTTTTCAACCCTGTCAACACCATGGTTTGCTCCAAACCTTTTGTTATTGATGGTGATTGTTGACTTACTGTCAGGAAATTGGGGGGGTGAACAGGTTTTAACGCAAATAATTGCTTGGCTTCTCACCTGAAGAAAGTCTCTGTGAGGCAAACATTTATCCAGTGCTAAAAACTTTGTCACTTTTTTCTTGTTAATTTTCCCGTTGTCAACGCAGCTTTCATCATCAGCGTCATCTTCATCATCTGTCTGTGTAAAGACAAATGTTATTATGGCTTTGTTTTGTCTTGTAGCCAATCATGGACCCTTTATGATAGAGGGACTGTCAGCCAATCAACCGAGGCTGTATGAGCAGTATGATTTATAAAATTTTGGTTGTCAAGACATAACTCAATTATCTGCTTTCCAGATATTTTTAATTCTTTTTAAATACACGTTCTGCTTTTCCTCTGTTTTTCTATATCAACAATAAAGTAATGAATTTCAATTTATCTTATTTGGAAATTTTCTTTGCAGCAGATATTACTTGTACAATAGCCTACACAAGACTTAATGTGTATTGATGAAAAAACAATTTACGGCCATGTTAAAACTAACGATAGAAAATGGAAAATTTTCAGAAATTTCAATTTTTAAAATCTAGTTGTATACTGCCTAAGTGAACAGTCTTTGTCCAAAATAATTGGCCTAGGTGATGGAAAGAACAAAGCACTTACCTTATGTTGAACTAAAGCAGGAAATTTGACATGTAGATGGGCAGAGAACCAGTAGGATGGCTTCAAAGAATGAAGCAGTTCTTCTGCAGCAGGACTTCCTGTGAAATAATCCACAAAGTTTTCACGGTGACAACAACTATCGAGACACGACACAGTAAAACGACAAAAAAGTTGTTTACAGTGCAGCACAACTACAAGTTGTAAGAAAATTGGTCAAATCTCTAGGCTGCCTTGATAGATTGCACAGAGAGAACCATCACCAGACATTTGTCATCACCTGTTAACCCTTTCGGTGCCATAATTTTTTTCCCACCAAAATTTTAGTACAACATTTTACCATTTTTTGCAAATTTTTCTGTAATTTTCTTGATAATTTTGGACCAAATAGACATATTTTATTTGCTACAGTTTTTTCATCAAAATTTTGGCAAAAATCTGGAAAAAAATTACTTGATTATATTTTATAAAAGGGACAAAAATTGACTCTGGTGCTCAAGGAGTTAAAAGCTGTGTAGACCTCTACAAGAGCAGTATGTCTAACACTGCAATGAGGGTGATATATCAGAACTGATAATAGGCTTCCATAATTGTACCAACCTAATTGTTTAGACTCGACTTCCTGCTTTAAAAATCTCTTCTTTTTGAGAAGTTCATCTGAGTTTCCAAATGTGTATATTCCCCTCGGCCAGTCATGTGACATCACAATGTCCAGCGGCTGCTTGATCTGTAAAAAACATTCAAATATTAAAATGCTGTAAACTCAACCTGACACTGATTCACAACCATGATTAATTTCTTCAATGTACCGGTAAAATGTTTCACCGTGTTGGCACGCCGCATTCTACGTATGTCATGTGTATGATTGAATGCCACGCAATGGGTATTTGCAGTGGAAGTGACGCTGGAACAAATGTGATAGTCTCATCACACAAAGGCCCTGCACAAAATAATCAAATGTACGACTTTAAAGAATCACGCATTTTGCTATTCATTCTCTGCAATATGATGGTCGATGGACATGTCTCAATAATGGCCCATTAGATTGACAAATTTGCTAGTGAAGCATGGTAGTATCATTTTTGAATAAAAAAAGATGGGTGTAAAACATAAATGTTACCTGTTTTAACCTAAAAACTTCTAAGTTTCTGACATGGTATATACTTCGGACGGTGTCTTGACTGAAGGGCGGTTTCTCAAAATGTCCCTTTTTGTAGTCGTGATGTTTATAAATCCCCGATATGCCTGCAATACGTAAACCGCCAAAGTTGACCACGCCTGCATAGCCTGCAGATGTCAAAATAGAACATAAAATTAATTTTGACATTTTCTCAACAACAAGGTGTCAAATGTTAGTGATCATGAGTATTTTAACAACCATGTACTTTGTTGAAAAGACAGTTTATGTCTTTTCACCACAATCACTACAATACAACTATCCAACAAAGTGTGCATTCAACCGTCCAATTAAAGAACTTGTATGAAAACTTACAGTATACTGTTATAATTCCACTGCAATATTACACCACCACCAAAATAACAAATTTGTTCACCTTTGTCCAAAAAACTTCTAAATTTTGCCTGAATATCTACACACACTGACAAAACATTCAAAATACCTGACTGAATTTGACACATGTTCTTACCTAGATAGTAAATGTTTGGGCAGACCCATCCCCCGTAGGGAAGCTCTGCTAAATAGTTTGATGCTTCATGATTTCCACCGATAAATATTGTCAAGATAGGCGCTGTCTTTTCTCCGGAATAGTATCTGAAATCATGACAAGTTCTATCAGTCAGAGATGTTGAATATTGAATCTCCTTCTTGCAAGACCGTAGGCAATTTCACAGTCCCTTCATAAGCTTGCAGGTTGCAATAAAATATGGATAACGGACGGTGACTCATTCCACAGGCTCTCACTGCTACATGGGTATATACATGTATATAGCGAATGGGAATGTACAATGTACAGAGTATTGTGAAGAGAGTAAATGAAAATGCTATAGGATGATACAGGACATTTTATCATCAACTGAAATAATTTTGAAAAGTATGAAGTATCACCTCTTTAGGATATTTCAGAGCCTCTTAAAGGGATACAGCCATTGGAACTGCGCTCACAGGTCGTATGGAACCCATACAACCAATGTAAACACTGTATCCAAGGTATGATGGTGATTGATGAAAGTTAAAACATGTCTGTCACAATCTACATCGTATAATTTAAATGTTGCAGCTATGATGATGAGATGCATCTAGATATCGTGCACGTAATGGCATGCATTGTTCGTAAACAAGAAACTCGCACAGGCACAGTCCTGACAACTGTTAGAATATCCAAGTTTGGAAACTGCAATAGATGGATGTTTTCTTTTATGTCAAGGTTTATGCTTAACCATAAACAGTACAGCAGAAGACTTCACTCCACTGTCTATGGCCGAATTTAGCAAAGTGTGAAAGCACTTACAGCTAGAAAGAACCGTGCACCTATTTAAATGAAGGAAATATTGCATTTTCTCTTAGACTCAATGACTCACTTGTAGAAAGAACACATCTGTCTGTACTTCGGTGGAACAGCCATGCACAGCAAATCTGACTCATTTCTGACTGCCTGGAAATCGCCACAACACAGTAGTAGGTCAACTTTGATGTTTTCTTTCTTCTCAAGATATTCTATGGTTTCATAAATCTTTTCCAGTTCACCATGAGCACATCCTTCTATTGCCACCTTCATACTTATGAATCAATCTGATATGGAGAAGAGAGCAATGCACTGGTTAGTATGTCATCACTGTGGAACTTTATTTAGGTCTAATATGTGTGCATGGAGGTAGATAATAATAAAATCTCTACCACTTCTAGTCTATGGTCCGAGCATGGGTGAATTTTGTTTTTTTACCTAAATGACCTGAGTATGAACCTACCACACGTGTGACAGACGGTTCCCAGACACTTCGCACCAAAACCACTTCGCACCATACCATCTTGTCCCATACCATTTCGCACCAAAACCACTTCGCACCAAAACAACCTCGTACCAAAACCACTTCGCCCCAAAAGTCATGTCCCCCAAACCACTTTGCCCGAAACTTATCGCTAACTGGTAAAGCTGAAAATAACCACCTTCCTGTCATCCTGGGACTGAAATCTTGAAAATGTACGCATTTCGCGAAATTGACATTGTGCAATTCCGCGCACGGCACCTGAGTTGTAGCATTTGCGTGTTTCTTTTTTCTTATTCTATCGTTTATGGTTTCATGCAACAATAAATGGTTCGTGGTAGCCAAA
>LD347880.1:126590-149211 GCA_001465055.1 Ptychodera flava | reverse complement strand
TTTATCACAGACCTAATGAAGAGGACTCTATCCTCTCTGAGGACCTGTAATCAAAGTACCCATTAACAAGTGGGGACTGTGTCATCAACGATGACTTGTTACTATTATATCATAACAGTATATTGAAATTCTGGCGTGGAACATCAAAAACGGATTTTTGCTCAAGCTGAGAGCTTGCGCGTATGCCAGCCGTGGTATATCGCCAATATACCACGGTTCTTTTCGCGTCTCGACCAATCAGATCGCTGTATTTGGGCCATCAATATATTGGTATGATATAATAATGTTTAATTATCAAACATTTATGAAAGGGCCAGTTGCAGTAACCTTTGATTAATTTTCCACTTTTTTATGTCAACTGCAAGTTCTTGTTCTACTCCACAAATGTAGGAACACCCACTATTTAGCTTGTTAAAACAGCATCTCTACTTGTAAAATGCACTGTCATATTCACATTTGAATTCTAGTCTGTACCACAATTCACCTGTCGGCAGTGATAATGCAGTTTACACATGCACAGGCTGAGTTGACAAGCTGAATACTGGGTATCTCAGTATTCAGCTTGTCAACAATAACAATGCAGTCAGCTTGTCAACAATAACAATGCAGTCTACACATGTACAGGCTGAGTTAACAAGCTGAATACTGGGTATCTCAGTATTCAGCTTGTTAACAATAACAATGCAGTCTACACATGTACAGGCTGAGTTGACAAGCTGAATACTGTGTATCTCAGTATTCAGCTTGTCAGCAATAACAATGCAGTTTACACATGTACAGGCTGAGTTGACAAGCTGAATACTGGGTATCTCAGTATTCAGCTTGTCAACAATAACAATGCAGTCTACACATGTACAGGCTGAGTTGACAAGCTGAATACTGGGTATATCATCATACTTTGGGGAGTAGAACAAGAAACTGTAGTCGACATTAGAAACATAAATAATGAAAAAAAATATCATTAAAAGTTACAGCTGCCGACCCTTTAATGTAACTGATTATCATAAAAGACTATTCCTTAAATAATCAGTGTATATAACTTTGACAGATTGGTGAAGATCTGAAATACAGCAGCCAGTTAAAACAAGCAGCATTCAAAGCATATGCATCATTAGGAGCAAATGACGAAGACATCAGGAAAAGGGTATGAATCTGTAACTTATATTTCTTTCACACTGAGAATGTGTAACCTTGATGATATCAATTGTAATTCAGGGCTCGAAATTAGGGGTGGTCTTGCATCAAATGACCACCAGTTTTCCATGCTTGACCTCCAAATTCTGTAACTGGTGGTCATTTTGACCACCATGGAAAAAAATTAGTATTTCAGCGGTTGCCGGTTTGTCTGATTGTGAGGGTACTGTATATTGCAATCGGCCTTGAAGAAATTGATACACATACACTGTAACATTTCGTTCCTTTTTGTGGCGCAGGGCCTTCACAGGTGCTAATAAACTAAATATCATTTTGAAACATTTATGCAAATATTTCTCGCAACGGAAGAAAACAATTTCAAAATCCTACTTATCATTACTAAACATTAGACAACGCAGCGATAACTTTGGAACTCTGTTAAGTATAAAAAATTGATTGCAAGATGGACAACATGAACGAATTGTGCCACCTATTTGCATGTTATTTGGGTTATAATAAAGCACGAGTCAGTAGGTGAGAAGTTGTTGGCAAAATCAGTTTTTTCATCCAACATAGGTATTATTTTTTTCCCACCAACTGTACAGACATGTACATTTTGGGTACAGCCATGTTCAAAGACTCCCACTCTAACATTGACCTCTCTTTTCATGAATACAAAAAGCCTGATAATATGCTTCAGTTCAAAAAAAAATATTGACTACCATTTTCCTTAAAATGACCACCAAATTTAAAATGTGTTGGTCAAAATGACTACCAGGATAAAATGTTAATTTCGAGCCCTGTGTATCATATACCGGGGGTACAATTCATGGCAACTCCATGTATGAGTGCATAATAGGTTTCACATCCACTATCGTCTATTCAAATATAAATTTTTAAATGATGAACTAAGGTGGAAACTTTACCCCCACCCACCAAGCCAACAACAAATAAATATTCTCATCATTTTTACCATGCATGAATTTATTTAATAGAGTATGAGTGTTGCAGAAGAAGGCAAAACTTGTGGTTTGTTATATACGAAATTCTCATTTCTCAAGCATTCTTCACTCAACACGCATTTATTGCATTTCTTACATTCAGACAGCCATGTACATTAAGGTAGTATGTGCCTCTGAAGTAAAAGACAAACTTTTGCTCAAACTCTCCTGAATGAAAGTTTCAATCATTCTCGTACCCAAATCAACAATAAAAATTGGGGGTCACCGTGCAAAGTTTGGAACTAGCAAAACAAATTATCCAACATCTTGCGAGGTTTGAAATTCAAAATGGCCACCATCCCTGTGTTAACTCTATGGGGAAAAAATAAATTTTCGATTTTCAAAAAAACTAAGACAGTGAAAGTTTTTCTTTCTCCAAGAGCTTTAAAATGAGCCCCCACAAGTGGTAGATTAGAAAAGAATTGTAGAAATTTGAGAGTCTGACTATCTGTCCCCGAGGTGCGTTCTACCTTAATAATACAGAGGGCTTCATCTTTTCCAACACAATCCCTACTTCCATCTCTCAACAGATAATTGAGACTGAGAATTTAATGGATCATGTTGTAACAGGCCTGTCAGATTCCAGTATGCATGTACGGATGGCAGCTGTCAAGTGTCTCCACAGTCTGTCCAGATCCGTTCAGCAACTCCGAACTAGTTTCCAAGATCATGCTGTCTGGAAACCTTTGATGAAGGTAGGTTTCGCTGGCTGTCAAAGTTTCTGTATTTCCAACACACTCATGTACCGACAGTAGGGTATTATACCAAGTACATAACATTATCTTAATCTGACAGTAGAGTGGTATAACATTATTATACATGTACCATTGAGAACAATAGAATTTTGCTGGCACTAAAAAAGTCATATAGAATGCCTGTTCTGTAACATTTACTGTTTACAGGCACCCCACCCCCTCAGGGGGCCCCTCCCATAGTGTTTCGAAGCTGGACCCCCTAGGATTATGTAGATTTGTAAGATTGTTAAGTCAGAGTACAGTATTATGCCTTACCTCTTATACATGTAGACGTATTCTCTTTTTACATAACATGAATTGACAGGCACTGCGCAGTAGAAATCTCAATACCAATAAAACAAACTGTGTACAGTTTTCATTTTGTGGAAATTACATGTCTCTGTCCATCATCCATGTTTTGAGAAATGTGTGAATTATAGTACTATCAGCTTTTATCTCTACCTTGGTATCTTGATAATAACACAGGATGTGAACGTCTTTTTTTGTCAGCTTTTACACAATGCATCAGATGACCTACTGACAGTTGCATCGTCCACACTTTGTAATCTGCTGCTTGAGTTTTCTCCCAGTAAAGAGGTAGGCACACATTTCCTTAGTCTGTTCCAATACTGTAATGTTGGGATTTTGATCACAACATGCTCAGCTGTTACTAGATTTGGCACCATTTGCTTCTAATAAAACCACTTTGTCTATGATTTTCTCCTCAAGTCAAACTGTAAAAAAGATATCAGTGAAGTAATGTACCCTTAGAATTTGTTTGTGAGCGTTGTGCGTAATTTTGCAAGTCAGTGTCATTTAGAAGATGATACTGTGTTGGGGACTATTCCATTTTGAATTGGCAGCATGTCAAGCAATGAGCTACATACTGCCAAATCCTGTGTTTGAACATTTGAATGCATGGATGTGTAGTGTTTAATCAGATTACAAGTACCAGTAACCTACTACCGGGTAGAACTAAATACTTGGAGTTACCCAGCCATGATGGTGTTTTGAAAACAAGGTCCAAGTTGTGCTATCTACATAAATGTCTATACAGACATCCAGTTCATCGGTTCTGTGTTATCCTCTCCCTTCAGCCAATCCTGGAATCTGGAGCCATTGAGTTACTCTGTGACTTGACGAGGCGAGAGAATGCTGCCCTCAGACTGAATGGAATATGGGCTCTCATGGTATGTGTAAAGATAGCTCCGTTTCTTCAAAATCAGTTGTTTGATACTGACTCACAAACACTTCACGCTCCCCAAACTAATTCAAAGCTGCAAGAAAAGCCTTCACATTGCTTTTCTTAACCCTTTGCACCCTGACCTCCTGGTGACCTATGACATCATACAGACATTTTTTTCTGAGCCAGATTCAAAGGGTTAAGATATCTCATGATGTATAAATTCCTTGTTAGCTACAAATACGTCGAATGTTGCTCAAATACTGATTCACTGATTTCTACATATAAGATTTATAGAAATCATTTGAAATGAAGTGTCTACTTTTCAGTGGCTATTTATGATAAGATGACGAAGTGCCCTTTTAAAAACAATCTCAAGCAGAGCCCACTGTAATTGTTTTCAGTCGTCATTGTTAATTCTAGTGGGTTATATTTTTGTTCAGAACATGGCGTTTCAAGCAGACGAGAAGATCAAAAGTAGCATTTTGTCAAATCTGGGAACACAGCAGATGTTCAGACTGCTCTCAGATCCAAGTGTGGATGTCCTGATGAAGACATTGGGCTTGCTCAGAAACCTGCTTTCCACAAAACCAGTATGTAATATGGTAATTTTTTAATGTAACTCTCTGAAATAGTAGGCATTCAGCTGATTAGTGTGTATAAAACGAATAGCATTATTAACCTTTCACCACCATGATGTGGTCTAAGCCTGTTATTATCAATGGGGAGTATGGACCTGTTTATAGGGAATGGGGGGGGGGGGAAAGAAGGGGGGCTGGCAGTGACCAGGTTCAAGAGGAAACTCTCAATTCGAAGGATTGAATCTTGGATGGAATGGAGGGACTGTGATTGAACATTCTTTTTTCTTATGAACATAATTGTCCTCTGCTGTCTGAGAATTGAAGTTCAAATAAATTCCCATGTTGACTGCATAGATGGAAATTGATAGCATCATGGATTCTCAATGAAAGGTCAGCATGAGCCTGACGATTTATTTTACCGTTATTTTTATACGGAAAAGTGTCATTTTCAACTTTTTTCTAAAATAAAAATTTAGCAGTGCATTGAAAAGGTATTTAACCTGATTGAGGGATAATTGTGTTTGCTAAAGTGTGTAATTGTTTGTTGCGCCAATTGTTTCTCTCCTCAGCATATTGATCATGTGATGACCCTCCATGGCAGTGACATCATGCAAGCAGTGGTTCTCATACTGGAGGGGGAGCATGCCACAGAGGTCAAAGAACAGGTAAGTTAGGGGGTACTCATTGTGCATATCATTAAAAATGATTGGCAATAGCTCCAGGGCTGTACATATTACTGAGCCTACTGCTTTCAATAATCCTAACCTGGTTGATGAACACAGATTGCGTCCAAAGTTGTCAAATTCTTAGTTTTGCATCTGTGGGTGCGTACATTTTTTTCAGGGAAAAAACTCAAAGTCTTCTCACACAGCTTCTTATTGTTTTGTCACAAACTTAAATGCTTCTCTACAGCAACCATTGAACTGTGCCATGACATAAATTGGTACTCTCTAGAAGCATATAGTTACAGGAATGTTCACATTGTGTAAGAAAACCATCAAATATGTGCAGATTGATTTTGTGTTCAATTCTTGTGTGTGTTTTTTTGAACCACATACCTACCTACCTTTCAGAATAGTGAATGAGTGCAAAACAAATAATTTAATATGAAAAGGTACATTGAACTCTCAGACCTTGCTGGGGCATTCAATATTCTGCTTTTGATAGTTTCTGATTTTTCCTGCCTAATTTCTTGTTGCTTGCTCTTGTTGCAGACGCTGTGTATCTTGGCAAATATTGCTGACGGATCCACTGCCAAGGAGTACATTATGAATAATGATGACGTCCTGAAGAAAATCACCAATTACATGGTGAGTGGTTTACATTTGGTTTCTGACCTCTGTCATTATACCTTTTGTAAAATCAATTTCTTTCATGTCATGCTAAACTATCTGTCCTTTGTGCAGGACTGTCTGCCATACCAATAAGAAAGCTACATCTTTGAAAAAACTTACAATTTCATGCAGGCCTGTATGACATATACATATCCTTCACAATCTTTTTCCATCACTCTTTGCACAACACTGTTGTGGAGCACACTTTTGATGAGTTTAATGCAGGAGGTGGGGAATTGATCGACAGTGAACTCATGTAGAATAGTTGTATGTAATTTGTCCCCTGTCTGTATCACTGAGTGTAGAGTACTTCAATACGAACTTTCCATAGACATTACATGGCTGTAAATATCGCTTGTGTAAAATTGTCCCTGACCTTTGTGAGTCAAAGCATTACCTGTATGTATCTCCAGGAAACTTGAGCTTACTGGTACTTTTTTTTGAGCCAGATTGCTCAAAAGCATTACAAGTACTCTAAAATTTTGTTTCCAGTGTTAGAATGTTTGTTGTGGCAAAGACAAGTTTTCTGTTTTTGAATCAGATCTGAAGATTGACACCAAAGACAGACACGGTATTTGTAATTAGTATTTCAAAATTTCCTTTCTAGATCCATGCGAATGTGAAGCTTCAGATAGCGGCTACCTACTGCATTTCTAATCTGGTCTGGAATGAGGAAGAGGGCGCTCTTGAAAGACAAGCCAAACTCCGGGAAATGGGCGTACAAAAACTCCTGCAGCAGCTTTTGAGTTCAAGTGATACAGTTCTTTTCGACAAGTAAGTGAAATGTTGCATTAAGGTAGTTCACACCTCGAAATTGAAAGACTTAAACTATTGCTCAAATTTTCCTTAATGAAACTTTAAACATTCTCTTACAAAGTCAAGGATAAAAATCAGGGGTCACCTTGCAAAATTTGGTACTAAAGAAACAAATTGTACGATATTTATCATAACTTGAAATTCAAAATGGCTGCCATCCCTGAAGTATTTTCAATTTTTCGATATTCACAAAAATAAACGGGCTAAAACTTCATTTATGCCATGAGCTGCATAATGAATCCCCACAAGTGGTAAACCAAAAAAGGGTTTTGTAAAAGTTTGAGTCTGAAGATCTGTCTCCAAGGTGCATTCCACCTTAACTTTAACAGAAGGCAAAAGCAATCTTCAATAATGATATTTGGAGTGCAGATGCACCTTCAGCTACGTATCAACTAGTCAAATGAAAGCTCAGCTCCATATCAGCACGGTACAGTGGACACATTTTGTTCAAGTCCAAAAAAGTGGATTCAAAACTTGATGTTGAATGGTGGGCTTCCTACTTTTACTCTCTGTGCAGGGTGAAGACAGCGCTGCAACAGTTCACCTGACTAGAACGGGATATGTACCTTTATTGGACTTAGTGGACACTGTGTGTCCAGGGAATGCGACGTTTGCGGTCAATGACGGCGGAGTTCTTGATAAACCCTTCCCTATCCTTTGTATGTAAAGTCATGTGTGCACAAGTACATTGAATTCCATCTGAAGATACCCACTGAAGATGTGATCAGTAGTTGTTTGGTTCACGGCTGAAGAAAATCTCTCTAAACCCAAATAGAGAAACAACCAACTAACAGTTGAAGCAGTATCAGATGACAGCGCCCTCACATCACTGTGTCAAAAAAGCCACAAAAGAGAGTGCCCTCTATAACAGAGGTGCAATGATGGAAAATTTTTTGAAGAAATTTGTGCAGAGGAAGTTGTGAATTACCACTTATACAGGATGGCACTATTTGAAAGTAATTCACAGGCAATCTGTGTTTACATACTTTCTATGTTATATAATTTCTTTTGAAAAGTTAAAAGTTATTCACGGAATACATTTTTCATGACAGCTATCTGAGGAACATTTTTGCCTGAAACTGGTAGACAGCGCCCTCACAGTCAGTCTGTCGAAATGGGCGAGACATTGAAGCGATACCTGTCAAGAGTGTTTCAAGCTTTGTACAATCGCAGTTAAAGCACAAATATCCAGTCTTCTTTGTACATGCAGTCTTTGATAGGGCTAGATGATAGGAAATGCTGGTGTAATGTTTGACGAGTCAAATCGACAATGCTTTTGTTATTAGCACCAGGGTTGCATGTACATACTTTCTGAAATACCCACCGTAGTGCTTACTGCGCATTGGAAACCTGTCAGCACTTCCTTTGTTAGTTTAATTCGCCATCATTTGATGGTACAATTTACCTGTCTCAGAATCAATGTTACACTGACCGCAAACATATTGATGCTGGTTTGTGGGTTTTCCCTTGGTTAATTTGGACTTGCATGCGGAATATAACAGAAAAAAGGAATATCGTATTTGATACACCATGGGAAGATCTGTGCATAGAAATACCACAATACTTAGCAATCATGTAAATAGCTTAATTATAGACCTGTATATAGACCTTTTCTTCAGTGTCTTTTTGTGTCTTCTGCAAAAGTAATGTTTGGTTTTCCATTTCAAACTGGAAATTTTCCACTAGACAAATACAGGGATTTGATATTGGACTCCGTCCAAAGTTGTGTGTCCAGGGTTTTTTTTGCCTTTTTCAGTTTTATATTTCTCCTCAAAATCTGCTCTAAACTGTTTCAACCCTCTCTCTGCCAGATTATGGTTCGCCCTCAATTGTTTTCAATAGGGTGAGCAGACCTGTGTACTTGGCAGTGGGGGTGGAAGGGTTACACTTGGCAAAGAATACATGACTGACTCATCAGATATATTATATATATTGATTAGCTGCAATACCCTTCCATATAGTATTCAAACATGCAGTTTTAGATTTCTTGATACAGTTTTTTTTTGGTAAAATATGAAAATTTTGTCTATTTTTGAAGGCAGCTGTGCACCTGCAGTCAATACTCTTCATGGCTAGATTTGAGAATCTGTTGAGTACAGAAGTACACTAGCTTTAGAGGTATACATTGTCAAAAAGTCAAGATTGTATGAGGTACACAATGTCTTGCTGAAGCTCAAATGATGTTGATTTCATAGAATTTCCAAGTTTAATGACTTTTCAACAGCTGTCATGTACAGTGACTAGTTCAATGTATTCTACCATGGTATAATTCTTGCCATGAACTTGTGTGGTCATGCATGAAAAGAACGCAGAACTCATGTATCGATATCCTTCGAATATACCAGGTAACCAACCTTGGATGGAAAAGGAACTGGTAGAGTTTCTGTAGTCTGTAGCCATGTACAGTTATGGAAAGACTAGTACGCAATGCTAGTTGGTAGCTGTGCCATTTGAGTTGCAACATGGGTCACAGTATGGTTCAAAGAAGACAGTTGTTCAGGAAAAGTTCTGTATGCTAAGTCTGCACTGAAAGTGACAGTCAATATGTAGTGCTGGGAATGAATAACTATTATGCTTTTTTTATACCCTGAACTGTAAATAAAACGTTTGTTCCAAATGGTATGAGTAGTGTGAATAAATCTTTGTCCTCTACCCTCAAATGCTAAGGTGTACTTTAGGATGTGAAAAAGAAGATTTCAGTGAAAGATTCTGAAACTATTCAAATGTGACCACCGGAACTGATGTCTGCTGTTCTGTGTTACAATGTCAATGAATGATGTTTGGCCTTCATTGAGTTTCCACAGCATTGAAGTCATACGAATTTCAAATATTTGTAAATTTTAGGTCATTGAACCCTGAGAGCAATGGGTGTAAGACTTCAGAGCTTGAGTGTTGTTCAAGCTTGATCCAGAGTAGACCTACTGAGTTCTCATGTCACTCCATACTGAATCTCATATACCGGTAGGTGTATTTCCATTTGTTCAAGGGGTTACATCGTAAAAATCATGCTGTCTCTTTCACTCTTTGCCAAGCCTGTCAATGACTGTTGTTATTCCGCGCACAGCAAATTTAGGTTCAAATTTTTGTTATTCTACTTTTCCAATAATGTGCTTGTAAATATTATGTATTATTGCCTGAATACATGGGTGTATGTGCCCGAGAGCGGGCGACAATTTGCCCGATGCCGGGAGGGCAGATTGTCTCCTGCTGCGAGGGCACACAAACCCATGTATTCAGGCAATAATATTTTTATTACATGCCTCTTCACAGTTAACGCTGTATGAAATTTAGTTACATGCAGGGCATTCTCAAACAATTTTACCATTATCGACCAGCATCAAACAGATTTTAACGAAATTCAAAATACCAGTGTGCGCATGGATATTTTACATCTAGCGGTAAGCATCTACCTTGATGTTGAACGTCGAAGGGCTTCACCAGACCAGATAACTATGGAAACCGGTCAGTACATTGTTCACATGGCCCACTAACTCCCTATGTTCCTATTCAAATCAATGCACTGATTTGCACTCACACCAAGGCATGTAATGAATGACCATGGCGAACTCTGGCTCCTTGTTTAGTTTGTTTGTTTGTGGGTGTGTGTTTATTTATTACGTATGATTATTTCCAAATACAATAAAGAACCAATAGAGTTGTATTTGTGTTCATATTTGTCAATAAACAATGTTTTGTTGGTTTACAAATATAGTCAATAAATGATACTTTTAAAAAGTTTCTAATACAATCCCACATATGAAATAAAGCATACCCCGCCTATGCCATGAGGAGTAAACACCCATGTGTGTCCACCACTCTCTCTGAATACTCCCCCTTTCTGATTAGGTGATCAGTCTGCAATGACCGTCCTTAATTGGATTGTTGGTATATGTATCAGCATGATATACTGCCCTCTATTGATCAGGAACTATGATAACTTGTGCACTGAAACAAACATACGATCATTGCAATCAATTGCATATGATAGCTCAAGTCATAGACCCTTGGCTTTCTCGAGGGTCTATGCTTAAGTCAACAAACACCTATTGACAATGACAGCTTTGAAAGTTATTTCAAACACAGAATGAATGAGGTTCTACATACTGTCAAACAACAGAAACCAGCCTGTGCAGCAACTGGACAGACTGAAGTGTTGATATTTTCAGCCAAATCACCCCTCCACACCCTCTTTCGTTATTTCAAGTCTGGTCAATACATTGAGAGCTAGTTTTGGACAGAAAGACTATTGGTATCATACACAAGCAACAAATGAGAAGCCTTCACATACTGGTTTTATTTTCAGTCTTTTGATGGACACTGGAAGTTTGTTACATTGTTTCCGAATATAGTTTATTTTCAAAGATTAAAAAATCAACAGTACACAGTATATTCATCTACAAAATATCGTAAATACTGCCATTAATCTGAGCAATGCCAACTTCTCCAAGCAATCTTCATGTTCTCCTGTTAATATGTAAGTTAACTTTCTGCACAATTATTCATTAAGTCAGCTGGGGCCTGATGATTTTTGAAAACACAAAGCTATAATCTGCAATGGATGCGAAATCGGTACGCATGCAATGTTCTGACGATTCAACAATATGATGCTTATGTACATAAACTATTACATTGTTTAAATACAAAACATGCAATATTATAACAATGGGTTTTTTTAGCCCGAAACTTTAATATGAATTTGTAAAAACTATTGGTTGGAATGTCTCCAATCAGCAAGTGTGTGTGTTCTTTACATTTGTCATCGACTGATGTTGACAATTTTTTAAAACAGCTGGTTAAGGGTATACTGTCACCTGTTCCAATTTTGCCACAGTTACCATGGAAAGAGAAAATCTAACCAATCACAGATTTTAAGCGGGTGGCCACTTTTTAAAACAGCGCCCTCACATGGGCATTTTGAATACCAAGGAGCGCCCCTTTGACCATATATGGGCATATTTAGATTACAGGTGACTGTATACCTTTAAGAGAAAAGAATAGCTTAACCCTTTGCACCCTGACCCCTGGTACTCTATGACGTAATCGGACATTTCTGTCCGAGCCGGGTTCAAAGGGTTAAACCAGTGTGCCCTCTTCACTATACTGACATGCAAGTGACTCAAAGAGAGTTTTCTGTGACGCCAGGAAATTTGACATATTTTATGTACTAGCACAGGGCTGCTATGAAAATTCTCAAGAAATTTCTGAATGGACTCAAAGCACAAAGGAGTGTCGTACGGTTAAGAGCACACTGACTTGCACTCACCTGCAGTTCTCCTCATAAATTTACTGAATATCATAAGTGTACCCCATTTCTTTGACTCTTCAAGAAAAAAAAAACGATGAAAAATTGTACCACTCTGTAGTTGCCGGAAAAGCATTCTAGTCTGTTAAAATTATTTACATCATGTACACAAATTAAAATGTGACATAGTAAGGTAGATACCCCAGCATTAGACATTATCTGCTTTAAAAATCTTTCAAATCTTCTGCCACTGTACAATTTTTGTGACTTTGTTAATCTTTTATAACATGATTACGACATACGTAGATTCATTGTCCCTTCTTCCCCTCAAAGCATATTTTGATAATTAAATTATACAGGTATATAGATTTGATAACTTTGATTGGCAGCCATTTTGACTTGCAGACATCTGCAAAGCTAACATCAGCTTCATGTATTGGTCTCTTGTTTCCAGATTAGCACTGTGATTTGATGCAGAACCATTTTGAATACAAAGATAACAGGAGTGTTGACAATACTTTTGTGATCAAAGTACAATAGGAAAGGCCTATACGCCGAACTACAGCTGATAAGCTGGGAGAGCCACCACTTGGGGGTGCTCTGTCAGAGAGGCGTGCACAGGAGCGCCCTCACATGACATCTTTCAACCTATACATATCAGTACAAACTGTTTTTGAAACATTGTCATTAATTCTGAAAAAGTCGGAATTTCTAATTCACTTTTGGTGAAACAAGATAGAAAATATGCTTTTTTAACACAATGAATAAAATCTCAGACGAACAAAAAAACAAATTTTATCTGAGATGAAATTCTATGGATGTTTTCCATGTATATGTTTAATTTCTTTCTACATCAAAAGAAAACAGAAATACATAATTCTGCAATGGCCTTTAGTTGCAGTCAGTCCTCTTCACCCATTACGAAATGGTCTAGTCCAGCAGTGTTTTGGAAATGATGGATCGAAGCTGATACATAAGATCGAACGAGAAACGAAGCTAAATTGGCTCCACATAATTTCCCGGAAAAAGTCCCGTCATTCCACGAGAAACGCCTTCATACCAGCCATCTTCATTGTGTTTGATGACGTAGACAATATCGCCTTCCTCAAGAGTGAGTTCATCGTCTTTGTCCTTTGTGTATTCAAAGATAACTCTCACTGCAAGAAATAAGATAGAGATTTACTGTAACAAAACGCTTAACTTGTTGAACAGTTACTCTTGTTTACCTTTTTACCTGCTACAATTTGGTTGTATTGTTCAAGTTTTCCACTAGACTGAAAGATTCAGTTGTGTGCAGGCGCTCCGGCACACTGCGACCTACGACCCTTTACTACGACTGAAGGTACACTGTTGAAATCCTGTTCTCGAACAAAATTTTGTTGGAACCAATCATATTACAGGAACGAGTCAATTGACAGTATGTAGGGTGACAAGACCGCCCACATCGCTCACTCTTTATGGTCATTATGTACGTAAATAGCCCACGTGATGAATATTCAATTTACATTACCATAATTTACATATTTGAGAAGTCTGTAATGTCAGTTGTGGGCGGTACTTTTTTTCTTTTGAGTTTGCCGTGGCCAAGTACAGTGTGCTTTCAGTCATAGTAAAGGGTCGTAGGTCGCAGTGTGCCGGAGCGCCCGCACGCGACTGAATCTTTCAGTCTAGCTTTGCACTGAATAGTTGGACACATATACCGACCAATGGGGAGAAAGATTCATCATTTCTTTTGAATGAAGCAGTTTAGCAGCTGGCACCCACTGGACAATGATATTTGACACAGAAACAATGAAAATAATGTCATTACAAATTGTTGTGAATTATTCAAATATACTTGTGAGATACTGCCTGACTGTGTAGCTATGTCATGAAAATTTGACAAATACTGAGCTGACACCGAGAAGCATGACACACCATTGAAAATTGCAATTGGGCAAAAGGACCAAAAGCAACACCAAATCTGGATGAATGGGAAAAGGGCAATATTTTAACCATAATCATGGCAAATCTTTGAATTTTTTCCCAACGTCGTGGCATTGTTGGTATGGAGAGTAAAGCTCACAAAATTAAGAATTAATCAAGTTTAACTTTCATCTACTGGAGAAGTCATAATTCACATCAAACTTTAAAGGTATACTGTCACCTGTTCCAATTTTGCCAAATTACCATGGAGAGAGAAAATCTAACCAATGACAGATTTTAAGCGGGTGGCCGCTTTTTAAAAACAGCGCCCTCACACGGGCATTTTGAATACCAATATATGGGCATATTTAGATTACAGGTGAATGTATACCTTTAACCTGCTCACCCCAAATCCCGTCTCTGTAAACATGTCCGTACTCACTGGTGACAATGAATACAAGGTTTGGGCTAGACCATGGTGGTGTCAGGGTTAAAAGCTGATTTATGCATATTGCAACATATCACCTAAGGTTTTCTTTTGCGTTGCACATAAAATGTAACTGAGATGAGAAGTTTTTACTGAAAAGGATGCTTTGTACACTAAAATAACTGCTCCTGGAATAAAGTTTGGGACCAGGTTCCTTCTTTTAAATGAAGACAGACACAAAGATACCAATTTTTTTGTGGATATTGATCCTAGGTTTTTTATTTTTTTATAACAGTATAAATAACATACACAACAGAGTCACAAACAATTCTTGAATATTCACATTTTGGCATTTCTATGATGATCTTGTAAGTAGAAAGCCTGCCCTGATAAATATTAAACATCAGATATTCGAGCGATTTGTAAATGGCAAAAATGGCTTTTCCGGAATAAGCCACCCCAAAGCTAGCACATATGTAAAAATCAGCCTCGGTAAACTTCCCCTTTAAAGCCTGAACAGACAAAGCAAACAGTGATACAATCTCTGGTATCTACCAGAAAGGTATGTGAATCAGTTTATCCTTTTACCATTCACCCCCATTTCCCTCTGCAAATTTCCAACTCTGCCTTTGGAAACAACAACAATGGGTCATTCCATGGTGGTGAGAGGGTTAAAAGCCTATCCTATCAGCTGCATTTATTTTCGCCCAAAAATCAGAAAGCTGGTAGTCCACTTACACAAGACACGCCTTATGCTGCTAAAACGTTCCAATTTGAAGGCAGTCAGTCAAATTGGATGATAATTGATTTAAGTTTGAAAAACAGACTACCAGCAATTCAGGCTTTAATTCAGTTACTTTGTATGTCATCTCTTTAGAATTCTGGTGTAAATATCAAAGTCATGTCAAATATAAACAAATTACACAAACTAGTTAGATTTGTTAGAATAGATCAAACATACATTTGTCCATATAATCTGCATTGGCTGCAACTTTGATATTTATTTATTACAACATTTCGCATTGAATGTTCCGAATTATTATAAGGGATGGACCATGGGATGGACCTTGGGAGGGGGGTGGACAAACACAGAAAAAAATTCAAAGCAAATAATTAGGAAAAAAAAATCTTCAGACTAGTTTGCAAAATAAAAAAAAAATCAGAATGCAAAATGATAAATCTGACAGTTTACTTCGAAAAACATTAGCACATCATGACTCACTTGGAAAAAAAAATTATTCAAAAATTTACAATCGTAAAAAAAATATTCACAATCAGATTGTGACCACCCCCACCTCCCAAGATCTAATGGTCCGTCCCTGAGTGTCTACAATTATTTACTCTTAACATTCTAGAATATGAAAATAGAACATGTTGTCAGCTCTGCTCTGCAAAAGCGACATGTTTAGATGTAAATATGTGAATAAATACATAATTTCTAATGTACAGATTTTTTTAAAGGAGCAAAGATAATACATTGTTGGCTCACTTGACATGTTAAATACAGTATCAGTTGTTGTTATTGTTTGTCTAAGCATGAAGTTATATGTAAGGCCATGATAGTTGAGGCACGCTGTTTAAACTTGATTATGGGCTGGTTATATCAAAACATAAAACAAAATTGACACAAGCCATGCATCACCGACAGAAAGGAAAAAAATACAAAGTCTTCTGGTAATGCTGATATCATGTCCACCATGACCACTTCATTTCACTGTGTTTCTACTGGATGCTCTCATCTGAAAAGAAAATAAATGCAAAATTTATGGCCCTGACATTCAGAATCAAAGGGAATTTTTTTCACAGAAATTCCACTCCTGTTTTCTTGGAGAAGAAGAGCACTGTTTCATGTTTCAGTTTGTATGCATGCATTAGCTATTTGCAGTCCCACTGCATTTAGTGTACAGCTCAAACTGTGTCATCAAAAACTACTGGGTTTGCCAAAGCTTTTCTGGTGAAAATGGATTTCCAGGTAAAACAGGACTGTTCTACTAACATCACAGCATTTGGTTGGGGTGGTGATATACTACTGTTTTGCTCATAAGTAAAAATATACGAACTGCTGTAAAAAATATCTATTGGTACTAAAGCTGATGTTGTGGTATTGGCATGAAAAACATAACTGGACTGATAATCATATCACATCATTTTGTCAGAAATACATGACGTATGAAATTATCTGTGTTTTTGTCATTTCAAAATCTATGGTCAGGCACACAGATTAATGATAATATGTAAGAGCATAACCAAAATTTTCCCACAGAAACATGAAACAAAGTGCACAAAATGCAAATACATTGAGTGCTGTAATTTTTCCCACCAAAAATTATGTGCAACATTTTACCAATTTTAATGAATTTTTCTGTAATCTTTTTGATAATTTTGGACCAAATGGACACCGTATTTCGTGAGCTACAATTTTTAATCAAAATTTTGGCAAAGAAATGAAAAAAAAAATTGACAGGGGTTTATTTTATGAAGGCAACAAAAATTGACTTTGGCACTCAAAGGGTTAAAGAAAGCAACACATATCCACTGTAAAGACTGCACCAGCTGTTAATGCATTACCCATGCAGAGTGAGCTGAATGAACGTTTTGGCAAAACCTAGATTGAAAGATCATCGCTCACAGGCGCATTCTACGCTCCCCCTTACAACTGGACGCGGTCTGTAACATGCTCCCGAGAGATGAGAGTAATTTAGTCATGCCTTCAGCTAGCTGCTTCTGGTTGCTGAAATGTGTGAAGTTTATGCAGTCTGCTGTTGAATATTTATTATAAGTCCGTTCTCTGCATAATAAGTATGGTGGTCATGGCAACACTGTCAATCAATTAGGATCATGGTCCCATTCTGTCAATATAAGTTATGCATAACATTGCAAATATAAACATTCACACTTGGTACGAATCAGGTAAACAGGCAGAATTCTGATCAGTAACAAAGCGTGCATTGCTACATTTACAAGTGAATTTTAGCTCAGTGCTGCAGAGCAGAGGTCATGGCCCTTCGTGACCTCCAGCCTGCAAGTGCGACACCGGCAAAAAAGACACCAACATTTACTTCAAATGTCTTTTCTGCAAGTGATTGCGTAGTTTGTAGCGATGCTTTGCAGACTAAGAGAAGACGACGCATCAGCAAAAGTACAGCTGATGATTTTCTTAGGAAGGTGTCCCTCCTGTACAAAGTGGATATGCAGGCTGACGATCGATTAAAGAGTGCCCTCAAAAACAACAGATCTTTCAGTATAGGCAAAACCATGACCACATGCAGAAAATACATGACACATGACGGCATGCAGAAAATACACACAAGCACATTTTGGAGCGCCCTCTGACACTGTACACACAGAACACTTTTGTTTCCTTTACACATGATATGTCAGAGTTTTGACCCAATTGCATTTACGAGAAGGTGAAGGTTTTAGAATGCAGTGTCAAGAGTCTTTATACATGAACATTGCTGAATTCTGCCTTCCGTACACCATTTTGCAAGATTATGCAAGATTTGAGACAGGCAAATGTGATACAAAAAGAGAGGAAAAAACCAACAAATAAAAGATTGCACAAGAAACATAGTACTGTACCAGCACAAGGAACACACATGATAATCTGTGTAATCATGCTTATTTCACAAGATAATACAAGAAACATTTACCAAGATAACATATTGCTACTTGTGATTTACGTAGCTTGACAAACGTAACCAGTTCCAACATTGTCTCTTTTTCTGACAAAACAACTGTAACCATACTTTACAGTGCACTGTATGTCAGCTACTAGTTAGTATGAATGTAAATATATATTATGTATGGTCCATAGTGTTAATATTGACTGTTGCATTATGTTAGAAATACCGACTTTGATAGATGGTCACCAAAATATACATAAATGCTTGAAAAGTTGATTTGGAACGACAAACTCATATCTGGCATGCCGTACAATTGTCAGGTGTGAAATACACACAGTATCTCCTGAAAAAGTGAAATAAATACGCTTTCTTGCAAAATATTTGCTCTCCTAGTAATTTTGTATACAAAAATTGAAATCTTGTTTGTCTCCATTTTATCAGGGCACTACCATCTAATAACATAAATAGACATTTTGTGTTCTACATTGTATTGTTCTGTGTGTTTTATCGAAAAAAATGTTCAAAACAGTTTGTCAGATTGGTTGGTCGAATTATTAGAGATTGAGTAAGTCCCAATTTCCATCAGTGATCAAACTGATAAGGGTAAAATATTAATTACATTTAGACAAAAAAATAGGGTGGTCAAATTTATAGAGTGGTCAAATTGATAGCGTTTTTATGATAAGTATGGAAGCGCTTGACAGTCTGTGTGATGAAATATTTCTGTTTGCACATGTCTCACTAAAATAATGAAGAAGCATAGCTTTATGGCATTTTATTAGTGCATGAATCGTAGCTAAACTACAAACTTTCAAAGGCGTAGCTGACAAGAAATCTTGGTCATTTTGGAAAGCTAGAGTCTTGGTAAAGGATAAAAACAGTTTTGAAATTGGAACTGGATATTAAGGATATAGTACCAGGGAATTGAATCAGCCTTGTTAAAGAATGCTCAGTGTTAAAGGTCACGGAATTGGTCAAATTTCAGGAAATTTAGAAAATTTTGTCTAAGTAGGGAATATATAAATTGACGGTTTCTCAGTTTTGTCACCATTAATTAAGACAGTCAAAATCTTTCAATGAGGCATATGGGTTAACAAGTTGTCAGCGAAAGTCACGACGTTCTCGTGTAAAGCACTTGCAACAGCACAAACGAGGGACAAAAAGTTTTAAATTCAAGTTCAGGTTTGATTGGACTTTCTGTCGTCTGTTTATTCAAACTCAGAGACTGAAAGATCGGTTGCTCAAGACGTAGACAGGGTCGTTCCTTCCACTGTGGGAGAGATCTGATCTGAGGCTACAGTAAATATTCAAGCCTCATATAAACGTTACTGCCATGATTTGAGTTAAGTTTTGAAGAAGACAAGACACTGACAGAAATGTAAAATGTTATTTCGAAAAGAGAAAACGTTTTGTACATGAGCTTTTTTCTGCCACCTAAGAATTTCTCATGATACATGAAATGTAGCTGACATACAGTTCACTAGAAATTATGGTTACTTTTAGAATTTTAATTAGACATTGCCTTACCTGGTATTCCGTAAAAATGCTTGACTGCACTGATTTCTGTGTTCTGTGTTTGCTTTACAGAAATAAACTCAGTGTTTTTGCAAGGGTTTGGGACATAGATAAAAGATGTACAGGAACCCCATGTACCATTTCTGTTGTCTTCCAGGACTAGCCATCTTGATTGTGAAATAAGATTTGACATATTTCATGTTGGGCTGTCATTGATGAAAGGCGCATGCAAACCTCTGATGACAAAGCCCTTGACACCTACTTTTGGTATCGCATCCAGTGTGCCATGGAAAGCCACAACCTAACATTGTTTTCAATAATCCCTTTTGCTTATCAATTCAAAGAAAATAATTTTCTGTCCATACTGAGTGGTCACATGTGAAGGAAGACATGTCCAGAAGCAGGACAACAAATATCAAACATGACCAGTAATTTTTAATACTTCAAATTAAAGTGGTCCTTCTGACCAGAATATGATTTCATCAAATAGTATAACTACTTAATACACAGGGTAAAAATTTGGTGCACACAGCTGGGGTAAATTGCTGTCACATCTCATGCGCTGAAACCAACCAATACTATTGCTGGTCCAGCTGAAACACATGGGTGGTGAAAATCAAAGCCTCACATGTTAAAACTGATATACAATATGGATAGCACGATTTTCATAAATGCAACGCTGCAATAATTTGCTAAAATCTGGTATTTTTAACACAGGGCAGAAGGTGATGCAATAGTAGCATGAACACACACATCATCCAATCGGCAAGTCGACATGGCACACTTGCCCTGATTAACCAACGCACCCTGGATATCATGTGTAGCATTTTGATGACTGTATCAACATTGTGCAGACCAATCAAGAGTGGATATCATGTGTAGCAAGTGCAAGACTGGATATCATGTGTAGCATTTCGATGACTGTATCAACATTGTGCAGACCAATCAAAGAGTGACAATTCAGCCAGCAATGTCTTGGTGCGTTCAGCAACCAAAAGTGTTTGCCACTTCCTATTCTGCTCGTAACCGAGACATCGCTGTTGATTGAACTCTTGGTGATAAAAAGTTAGCCATACATTCCTAAAGGTTGCCCGTAAACCTGGGCTTGGAAGCCTTATGGACATGGCCATACTGAAGTGTACAGTGCAGCACTGAGGAGTTACATTGTAATTTATTGGCCACTGGCATGCCATTTACAACCATGTGATGACACTTATCAATCACACAATTTATAAGCCTGTTCTGCCAAGATTGACTTCGGGAGAGGGTTTCAAGGAACAAGTGCTTGGCCAGGGAGGATGGAACAAGCTTTCAGGAACATCTACTACGTCAAAGTTTGACAACTTTTTTTTTAATCACATGGTATCACAAAACTTTGCAAGTGGTTGATACACTTTGAATGATCATCGCTATAAATACACATTTCACTCTCTCTACACATGCAGTGGGGTTTCTTTCATGGGTATATTTTCCTTTCACCCTTTTACCACCATGGTTCGAACCAATCCCATTGTTTTCCAGGGTAAAGTTGGCCACCCAGAGGGGAAAATGGGGGTGAAAGGGTATAAGTCTGTGATTATCATGAAGAATTTCTGACCCTCAGCCTTATGAATGCAGAAAGAGACTTACCTTTTTCAATGAAGTGTGGCGGAGCCCAGTCAGGATCCCCAGTGTCTGTCGTGTCAAAGTCAGGAGGGGGTGGAGGAACATCATCATACGCAAACATGCCCCCACCTTGCTCCTCTGGAGGTGGTGGCAGTGGGGGTGACACTACAAAGAGGATAAATTAGTAAGTCAGCCATGTTACAGACAAAAGAGGTTTGGTTTTACCATGAGAATTTCAACTGAAATATTATCTAGTGACACAGCTGGATGTGAAATCAGACGTAACGATGGGTTAAATGATGTAATTGCTATCACGAGCTAATTTGATTCTCTCTAATCAAGGATTCATCTTTAATTAAATCCTTTTTTTCCCATTTCTACATATATTGGTCCGCCTTTGCCGTGGAAGACAACATTGGTTGGACCACTGCATTGTGGGTAATACAGATGTTACAACAGTAACTTTAATTCAGTGAACTCATGTGACCTTTGACCCTGATTTCACAGCCAAGAGCGAAACATGGATAAAATGATCAATGATGTGGAGATGCATGTGTGATATCAAAATGTGATATAAATGTATCTGACTCTACACTATACCAACCACCAACAGCATCACCACATGGAGCCATCAGCAGAAATCAACTTGGCCAAGACTTTGCTTCAAATTCTTGGTCAGCCAAGTGCCGCCTGTACATGTACTTTCGAAAGTTGTGATACTTCTACACAGGTATTACCATTCTACATCTATTCAGTAGATTACCAAAGTTTTGGTATCGGCCTGGCTAATAACAGTCACTGGCTAATCAGCCCCTCCACACACATGTGTGGCGGGACCGTGGGCCAATGAAATACCTACATTACTACAATCAATCATGCTATTGACTATAGAGTAAAACAGATCAGTGTTCTCCCTAGACTGAAAGATTCAGTCGCGTGTGGGCGCTCCGGCGCACTGCGACCTACGACCCTTTACCACGACTGAAGGCACACTGTTGAAATCCTGTTCTCCAACAAAATTTTGTTGGAACCAATCGTATTACAGAAACGAGTTAATTGACAGTATGTAGCGTAAAAAGACCGCCCACATCGCTCACTCAGTGCGTGATCGTGATTAGCATATTCAAAACTGTCGCCAGGCTTTTGTCCCGCCTATTAGCTTATATCATGTCTCGTTTGTCAACAAACACAACGTGTTTTCTCAAACTCGAAGTATTGAAAATCGAACGGCCGAAGCTATACCCACGTTGACGTCTGTGGCTAGCGTTCCGATTTGATCATTATGGCCGATCCGAACAATCGCCGACTCGCATTGCCGAGGCAGTCAGTAAATGTTCTGATGTAGACCTATATAATATTATGTTGAAAAGAGAGCAAAGAGACGCACTCAAAGAGTTTTAGCGGCGGCAGCGATGTATCCGCTATTTTACCAACAGGGCCCCACGGTATGGGAAATCTATGATTTACACGCTGGCACCCAAAGTTATGGACACACTTAAGAACCGTTCAGGATCGATC
>LD347880.1:98029-112623 GCA_001465055.1 Ptychodera flava | reverse complement strand
TTAGTTTAGTAATCGAGGAAAAAATTAAATGAGACACGAAGTGCAAAAAGGAATTCATTAGAAACATGTTTCAACAAATATAACAAAACAAAAAAAAAGGTTTCCACACAAGTTTGTCAATATGCCATACACTATAGCACACAAGCTTGATTATCTTATGTAAGTTATAGACCCTCGAGAAACTCGAGGGTCTATGGTTAAACACACTACATCATTCATTCATGTTGTACGTCTTCAAATTAAAGTGCTTTAATCAGCTTCAATATTTGACTTGATTACAGGAAGGCATTTATAGATATGCAAAAGAGAGCATTGTCATATATTACACTGGGCCATCAAATTTCCCGGCAAGCATGACTTAAATCTAAATATAACCAATGTACTGTCGAGGAAGTCCGATCAGTGTATTTATTTTTGCCATGTGACTAGACTGTAGACAGTACATCCCTTGTGCTTTTTCTTTTCTATCATTGGTATAGTCTCTCACACATACAGGGGGGTAGCAAGCATAGCACCAAAGGCACGAACTGGGACTGCCACAGGCATGACCGCGAGTGCCCACCCCTGTATGTGAAAGAGACTATACCCATACTGGAAAAGGAAAGGCACAAGGGACTGTCCGTCAGTCTGTCATGTACCCTAATGATAGCACTTTCTTAAATTAGAAATAATTATGATAAGTCACACCAATCTAAATCTTGAGAATAACCAAATGAGAATTCAATCAAACTCAGTGCATTCACTTTGGATATACGGCAAGATTATTGAAGTCATTAAATATGCAAGTAGACTGATAAAGAGCATGTGATACTAAATGAAATTTCAGCGGTGCCTTGAATTTTGATAAATCGCCTTATATACAATCATTTGTTAAATATGCAAATGACTCGCAGACTATGCACCATACAAACCACTTTTAGCTTAAAGATCATTATAATAAAACAGTTTGAGTACCAGCACAGTTACATCAAATTTAGTTCAGCACCTCTTCAGATACAGTGCATTGCACACATGTAAATGATGCAAACAATTGTTAATTATGCAAACCACATCCATCAGAATCCAATCACAACTTTGTCTTCAGGTGATAATGCAATATACGGAATTGGATGACATTCTGACTGATGATTTTAAAGTTATGACTGGAACAAAATCCATGGAATGACAGACACGGATGCACACACACACACACACACACACACAGTGGCAACAAGCAGATTTACCAACCATACCTTCTTACCATTTTCAACATTGGTCATGCCAACATGGATTGTATATAGTAAGATTTTGCTCAGATTAATGAAAATGGAGACTGCTGAGGTAAAATGCCAATGATGGAATCATACCGAGTCTGCGTTGTACTCCTTACAGCTACAGAGATTAATCTATTCCATAAACGGTGATAAGCAACTAATGTTCTAACAATAGGTTAAAGGCATACTGTCACCTGTTCCAATTTTGCCACGGTTACCATGGAAAGAGAAAATCTAACCAATCACAGATTTTAAGAAAGTGGCCACTTTTTAAAAACAGTGCCCTCACATAGGCATTTTGAATGCCAAGGAACGCCCCTTTGACCATATATGGGCATATTTAGATGACAGGTGACTGTATACCTTTAACTTTCTCACCACACTTGCAAATACACTAAAGAAATCATGGCACTAGGAAATCAAACACGGTAAAATTCAAAAATTTTATTCATAAAACTGAATTTATAAATGCATTACTGTTGATGCCACTTCAGGACATAAGAGTGTTTGAAAATAACATTTCAAATTCATGGTCACATCCAACATGTCACTTTTGATACAATCAACAATAAAACTCTTGATATTGTTTTCCATTGACACCGTACATAAGTCCTTTTAGGTTCCAAGATGACAGCCTTTCCAAAAACAATTCTATGTTTGCATTGATTCTTCTTCTATTTTTGTTGCTGAGGTAAGATTCTGAGGAGTGTCGTCACTTTGCTGTTGGTTTGCCGTCTCTTCGTTTTGTGTACTGACCTGCTGAATATACAAGACATATTGAACTCTTAAAAAAATGGGGAGGGGGGTTTGGGGGCGGAGGAAGCACTCAGGATTAAACTATAAGTGATTTTGTATAAATAACACATTTTTCTTTGCAATTCATGTTCAATTTTCTATTTCAACATATCTACATGCAGCTGGCGTGTAGATTTTTTGGGAACTATGTTACTGGTTTTTCTTCAAACTGGCGTTCTTTACAACTGACTCAGACTCCTTCAACTGAGATTGTGCAGCTACCATTTCTACATTATCTCAAGAATTTGTATTTGCCAAAACTGTATAGTGCAAGATTTTAGGTGCATGAATACTCTTAACAAATAATGAGTTATTATCATGAAAATTTGCATACATAAACAACAGTCAATAATTCACACTTTCTATAAATACAATTTTATCATTTGTCAAACATTTGATACCCACAGAATTAGTTTGATCCCAGTACAGCTGTCAATTATCGAACCTTTTATAAAAATAAAAGTTACCAATACAGTATTGGTTTTAGGCAACAGAAATTATCATTTTGACATATAATTGTTTTCAAAAAATAAAGGTCAACAATTCAAACCAAATTTGTATGGTTCAATACGATAGTGAGAAAAAACTTCTGACCTAAAACCATAGAAATTTGGTAGCCTTGAACTTATAAAAATAATCACATCTCTATTACAAACTGGAGTTGTGAGTCTGTGAAATAAACTGCCATCTGGAGTGGACAATATTGTTACTGCGTTGAATGACACAGCATTAGCACTATGAAGTGTTAATATTGGTAATTTCTCAATTTAAAAACTTTCCATTCCTTAACACGGCGACCTCTGCGCAGCATGTGGCATAGACACTACTTTAGTTTACCTCTTCTTGGCCTTGACTTTCTGAACTCTCTGCAGGTTTTGACGGTTCATTTTCATCCACCACAGCAGTGCCTGCGGTTTCCCCTCCTGTGTGGCCTTCCAGAGTTACTTGATCCGGACTTTCCACATCAATTGGCTGAATTTCCTGAAATGGAAAATACATAAGACTTCTGGGATCTCATATGGCAAAAATAAATTGACATTATGAACTTTCTCCTCTCAACACTTTTTCATTGCACTTGAAACCTAACTAAAGGGAACAAGCTTGTCAGACATGCTTTCTCATTGGCTTTGCTGAGACCGAGTTATAAGACATGCTTTCTCATTGGCTCTGATGAGACTGAGCTATAAGACATGCTTTCTCATTGGCTCTGATGAGACACTATGCTGAAGACAACTGTTGTTTGTTCTTTTCACACATCTTGGAAACAAAGTGTGCCCTGGAAACATCCATAAACTGAAACTGTACTGAGTGAGATGGGGTGAAAAGAGACCACATATAAACCAACAAGATAAAACACTACAAGGTATCTTTGTAAGTTTTCACCTCCGTTGAATCTTGTATTTGCAGAGGCCACCTGCTATTGAATTCTGGCAGTGTTCTGTGAGCCGCACATGTAGTTGTGTCTATGGCCAACACAGGCTGACTACATCCGCCTTCGTCAGTGCAACAGTGGTACAGCACCTGATATGGGTCATGTAAAATATCTGATAAAAATATGTCAAGGAATTCTCACAGCTTCTTTGATTTAACTTGTTCACCAAAAGTTCAATGTGAATTTAGGCCAAATCATTGTGGTAAAATGGTTAAAAACTTCTACATTTTTTATTAGTTTGGGTTTCTACTTGCTAATCAGGAACAATTCGTGCAAAATATTGCCATATGTATAAATCTGCTCAACCCTAGATCTGTACATTTTATTCAACCTTCTAATTGCCCATTGAAGACAGTGGGTTACACACCACACTTGTCATTCACGAAAGGGATTCTTGTAGATAACTGGTATTTCCAATATGATTCCATCAGTGTTTAAGGCTCCTGAAGACCATGAGACATTAAGCAGCACAGCCTGTTGTAGGAAATGAACTAATGGCCATCAGTCAGACTGATGCACTAAGGTGCAATATTTTCCAGGTTATGTTTGTCTTTATTTACTAAACTATGAAAGGCAAACTAAATACTGATTTGTACAGTACGAAGGATGTCATCAAGAGTTCTACAGGCTTGGTGGGACTATTAAGTCTAGAGCTTGTACAACGACAGGATTTATATTTTTGTCAGTCCAGTAGACCCTTTGCACATGCTTGGTCATTTGGCAAAGAAAAAGAAATCTCTTTCAAATTTTCAGAAATATTGTTTCAAGCTTGTGTTTCTTTATCTAGTTAAGAATCTGTATGGAAAGCTATGATTATTCTGATGTTTGAATTGGGACAGTGTACGGTATCAGCTGCCTTGAATCTGGAATAATATTTTTAAGATCACCCTTGCGCAGTGCTAATCAACACCATTGATAAAGACAGCTGGATAGTTGTCAAAAGCTCTGGATAGAGAAATAATTCTCCCATGAAGTACAGAGTATTTAGCCACAAGAATATAGCTATGATATTTTACAAGGCAATGCAAAAAAATTCTGTTGGGAGATGTTATGTACTAGTATCGAGTTGAGTAGAAAGGATACGTTGGAAGCAGTGCTTGGTGTATGGCATAACTTTGTTGTTACAGTGTACTCCCTTTTCCACATAAATACATTTGGGAGGTTTGGGGAGTTTTGGAGGGGCTGAATAGTAATCAGGTGTAGCACTGATCCGTCTCTCTTTGGACTGCTGATAGAGGAGTGCCTCTTTGCCGCGCCGTTTTCGGTAACTCTTCAGAGCCTGGAGTTTCTTCAGTTTCTGCCTTTCTTTGGGATCTGTGACTTTTCCAAAGCCCTTTCCTGCCAAAGCAATTGAAATGCCACAGAACAGTCAATATTATCATATGCTCTTACCACCGGTACCTTTAATGTTGATATTTTAAACTTGCAGGCATAACATGTTATCAGATCTTCCAATATTATGATATATGGAAAATATTAAACACTTGAATTTTGATGTTTTTCTGTGTACTCCTAGTGCTTTGACCTTAAACTGTGAGTGATGTGTCCATAACCTTGTAAGTGTCACTTCAAGGACTGAACGGAATTATTCAACTACTTTCAAATATAACGGTACTTATAAATGGGAAAAAGTGAAGTATACAAACTAATTGAGCAACCCGTTAGGAGAGCAAAATTTACATGCCATGCTTGGCATGCTAATTCACCAAATGTTTGTAGAAATTCAGGACTCCAAATGAAACGGTCTCTGATTGATATGAAATATGTGTTGGGTTGCCTCTTCAATGAAAAGTCACAAAACGTAAGCATCAGTAATATTTTACATGGCAAACTGCTGAACTCATGATTGCTGGAATGTTTATGGAAGAGTGGTGCATTTACATTACAGCAGCACTTCAGTCTCAGTGCCATAAGTCAAGATGCTACTCAGCAATGGTCAATTTCCTAACCAATGTAATTTTACCAGCTTATACTGCGAGACACTTGCCACATGCTTCACAATTAACAATTAACGTTCACGAGGGAAGTTGGTTTCAAAACATACAATACAAGTCTTTATTTCAGATCTGATCATTGATTCCCATGCCTTAGCTCTGTGTTACTCAAGAGTACAAATGTCACAACCTATGACTAGCCTGTGTTTTTGCTAAGGTGTGGAAAAAGCCAAATAATTAAGATGTTTGCTATAGTCACATTTCTTGTGTCCCTCCTACAAGATCACTTTAATAAAACATGGGGTTTTAAACAATGACCAGTTTACTCCTCTCAACAGGAACTATGTACAAGCAGTCTTTTAAACGAGAAGTTACAGGACCGTGGGTGCACAATAGGGCATTACTGATGATGCAGCCATTTGCATACACTGGGCAGGAGATTTTGAATTCTCATAGCATTGTTTTGACCGATGTGATAAATTTGAATAATCATGATGGGCACTTTTGTGACATATTCAAAGAGGGGTCAAATGGTCATACAGGGAACACATTTTGATACATATGCGTTCACTGACAAAAGACAGAACAATTATTCAGTTTATTTTCGACTCAAGTTTAGTCAATACATATTCACAGATATCATATGCAAGATTCAATTACAATTAACGCCTGAAACATGGCAAAATTATGGGATTCTGGGACCAAACACGGGCACATCCAATCAGTAGCGTTGCTTTTTTCATTTGCATAGATTTACGATAATCTGGCTTTTATAGGGGAAGTTTCTGTTTAAGTGTCTACCCAGCTTGCTGATGTTCAAGGCTATAATGAAACACAACCATACCTATAGTTTCTTGTTCCATCTTTTGAGAACTCAGAAACTTCCTTCTCTTCTCCTTGAGGATGTGTTGTAGTCTTTTAAACTGGTCTATGTAGAGGGACTGTAGTCTGATCAGCTTGTCCCTGGTGATGAGGGCTACCTCTTCTGCAGTGTACACACCAGCATGTCTGTCGATACAATGAGAATAGCTATCACAGATGAGTGTAAGACACTGTCCAGGGTGGAAAACAAATGCAACAAAATCTATACCATGCAGTACCTCTAAATAATCACAGTAGGGCACTTAAATTTGACAACTTTACGCATAGGGCCTTTAGTGCCACATTTTGCTCGAACCTTTCCTCAAAGAAAACTTTAATCCATTAACCTTCATGATCTGAAACATGAATTAGGGGTCATCATACAAATTTTTGTACTAGAGAAACTAACATTCAAAATTTATAAACTTTTAGACTTCTGAATGGCTGCTATATGTATGTTAAAGGTACACTGTCACCTGTTCCAATTTTGCCACAGTTACCATGGAAAGAGAAAATGTAACCAATCACAGATTTTAAGCGGATGGCCGCTTTTTAAAAACAGCGCCCTGACATGGGCATTTTGAATACCAAGGAACGCCCCTTTGACTATATATGGGCATATTTAGATTACAGGTGACTGTATACCTTTAACTGCTATACGAGGAAAGTTGAATTTCCTGATTTTTACAAAAAACGAGATGGCAGAAACTTCAGTTGCACACAGGCTTCAGAATGAGCCCACTTGCAGCAGACAAACAAAGTGTTACAAAAGTTGAGTGCCTGCCTATCTGTCCTTGAGGCACATCCTACTTTAAATGGTTACAAAGATTTAGTGGTTTGGAAACCAAAGAACCATTTCTGCTGCCTGTTACAACGTGAGCTTTAATACACTGGGGGAACCCTGGTACCATTTACCAGATTGCTGTCCTTATTAACCTGTTCACCCCCAATTCCCTGTAAACAGGTCCACAATCGCCATTGATAACAATGGGTTTGGGCCAAACCATGGTGGTGAAAGGGTTAAAGCAAGCATGTCTCCAAAATAATATACTTACTTGAGTGGATCTTCATATTCACTGTCAACGCTATCTGCATCACTGTCGCCGTCCCCCCTCCACGCTTGGTCAACCAAGGTTGGTTCTTTGTCACTGTCACTATCACTCTCACACTCTGCGATGCAAATGAAAATTGGTAACTAGCGAATTATACGTAGGAGTTCTAACTCTTTGGGTTTATGAGTGATGGATGAAATTTAGGTAACACATCCAAATCATATGTGTTGCATATACTATAAAGTTTTAAGCTGAAACCATCTATACCCATTGGCCTTACCAATAAGTTGGCCTGCCTGTGAGGGAATGACTTCCGGTGGCTGTTTGGATGAACCTGGTCTGTAGTAGTCCAACTGTTCAAGTATCTTTTCCTGACTATCTGCCTGTTTCTTCTTCCTGCTAGCTTTCTGCCGCCATATGATTGCTTTACGAGTATGATCTGCACAATAACTACAACAAATTCAAAATTCGATAAGGTTGAATTTCATTATGTGAAAGGACAACTTTACCTAAAAGCTGATTATTTGTGTTATTATCATAGTGCATTCAATGGTAATATCACATTTCATAACACAGTTTTTTTTCTCATCTGGGGTTTCACAGAATCTAGCAGACACATCTGTTCTGATATACATTTTGTTGAGTGTTAATATGCACAATGAGCAGTCATCAAACCATTAATTAAGTGTCCATGCTAAAATAAGCACAAGTTGGCAAAGATGTTGTTTTACTGCAATGAGTTGCACATTATTTTAATAGCTCACATTTATGGTATTTGCTTATTGCCATTGTCAGTTTAATATGAGTTGATAGGTAAAACATTCACATGTACAAAGAACGTATTTACATGGAAACTCTTGAAGCTGTTCTTTACCATTAAGAGTTTGACAACAATGATCATTTCCCAGACATTTTTTATGAACACTAAAGGTTGACTTTGGCCTCGATTTAAAATGATTTAAAAATTTAAAAGAGAAAATTTAATAATTTTGAGTTTGGAGGAGAAACTCACCCATCCTTCTTGTCAGTCTTGGGTGCGGCTTTGGGACATCTTCTGCCATTTGCACTTGAGACAAAGTTGCATTGTTTATACGGAGCAGTTTTGTCTTCCAGGATATGTCTTATGCAGTAATCCAGCCCTTCAAGGCGATTTTGCATGCAAATGTGATGGGGGTAGTTGCAGAAAAGACTTTCCGTCTTCTTTTTACTGATGCTCCCTTGCTTGGTGCGGATCATGGTGATTCTGTTGATGAATGTGTAAACATTTTAGGCATGACGATTTCACATTAACACAGCAGGCATCAGTTAATGTAAGGTTATTCACAAAATACTAGCATTTTAATATGTCCAAATACATCATACAGTGGAGTATTGCCTGTGACAGATATAACCAAAGTGTACAGTTTATGATTAGGGCAGACATTGTGGTATTTTGTAACTAACCTTATTATTGCACACAATTTTAGTCCAATTTTACTGGAAAAAATCAAAATTATTACAGTTTGAGAATGCCGAGTTGTACACTGCATTGTAAAATAGCAATCACACTGGAAACAAGTTCAGCACATCTGTGAAGCATTCGGAATGAAAAGTAAACCCACGAAATGCAGTGAACAAGAAGTTGCATTTCATGCACATAATTACACATAAATTCACTGGTTTTGGACCGTAATGACTGCATGACTTACAATCGGTAGATGTGCATTTTTTGAACAAAAATTCTGAAATCTTGTCTTGATTTCTCTCTGTTGACATAAAGCTGATATGTGGTCAAAGGTTTAAAGAGCATCCAATAACACCGAAAATTTTTGTACCCTGTGTCAATGTTATTAGATTCCGCTCCTCTAGTAGTGAAACTTACTCACTGTACAACAAAACTACTCTATAAGGTTACAGAGACAGATGCGTAATAACAGACAGTCTTTTCCCTCTTCTGTATGAGCTTAGTGCATATGGCAAGTCAAAAAGATGCCTATTTGAATTTTGATATGGCTTGGAATTCTGCACTCCTGAGTCGAGTTGAGACTTGGTTGAAGAACCGTAAAGTATTTAAGTCATGATCTGACTTTGGGTAGTACCAGGTATATTTGTCCATTTTTTTAATATCATTGGAGAAGTCAATTGTCTAGAACTGTGAAATATGATGAAATAGTGTTTGATAACTTATTCTTTCATCCCTACTTATGACTATGGACGACATCAATGGATTAATTACAAATGACTTCTGGCATCAACCAGAAATTAAAAGCAAATGCATATCCTATCAATCTTACGTATCTGGCCTATCTTAAAGGGACAAAGTCGGCCATTTTTTCATGAATTTTGTTGGACACAAGATACTATTTATATTGTTTGACATGTTGAAAGATACTGAATAAATGTGTGTATTAGACCAAGGTTTTAGATACGATACATGAAACAATCGCGAAAATGAATTAATGGTCATAACCATTAATTCTTTTTCGCGATGTTTTCATTTATCGTCTGTAAAACCGGGGTCGCATGTATGCATGGTCATCCATTCATTTGGTATATTTCAACATGTCAAACAATATTAGTATCTCGTATCAAACAAAATTCATGAAAAAATGGCTGACTTTGTCCCTTTAACTGACTATTGGAGTATGAAATAGTTTTCATAAATGCTTCTTCATTTTCTGTTGTGATCAAATAACACAGAAACATCACTTTGTCTCTTTCTTTCCACAATGCGGAAATTCTGAGAATATGGAAACTATAAGAAAATTTTATACCACACTTGCTCACTATGAACTAGTTATTTTGTATGGCTGACCCAACAATCTCATGACATCATGCATTACCAATGCATACCATGTGATAATATGTTATCAAAACAAAATAATAACAAGCAAATTTCTAATTATTATTGTAAAGTGTTTTATCTTTGGGGTTTATGACAAAAAATGCTCATAGATTGCAGGCAAATGGACCCAGAAGGAAGAAGGACATTAAAAGCCAGCATTAACAAACAAATAGATGCAATATTGGATCTCCAGACTCCATGATCCTGCCAGCAACATTTCTCGACGAGTTGTGTAATATCCACCATCTCACAAAAACCACTGTTGTATTTCGCGATACGACAACTCTCATACAACTGAAAAAGAACTTGTGGTCAAATTTATATACAAAAGAAAGATCCCTGGTGATAAATTTACCTTTAAGACGAGTGACCGACCTTAGGACAAGTTGACACGACCACGCCGTATCAGTGGCGAGTATACAACACCGTTGTAGAGTGTGTGTGTGAGTGTGTGTCTTTTATCCACAAGACCTATAATATGCTGATGACGTCTCGTTTGATCACATGATGGCAAATACTGATTATGCCAACGTCGCCATTACCACGCTGAGTCAGCTCCACAAAATTTGTTCGCCCTGTCACGATCAAGGCATGAATACGGACAGATTATATGTAGACGAGAGGCTTTTGCTGTCTGGATCGATTTACAAGCGTTACTTACGAAGATGGACACAAGTCACGCTAAAATTTGGGCAAATTTCTGGTTTGCCTTTCACGTAGGGAGACCAGCCCAGTACGAAATCTCGGAATATCACGTACTACTTTTGCTGACTGTGCAAAATAACGCGATATTATACGAGCGTTAACGTGAATTCGAAGATTCTCGCAGGCATAGAGCAGTGTTTTTGTAACGTGAGTGTTGATTGGTTAAAGTGATTTTCTTCAAAAATTTATACTTGTCTTTAATGGTCATTTTCGGTCATTTTCAACATAAATTTGTCAATTTTCACCCTTTCTCCTCAGATGATTTTGCCAATTTGATGTATATCAATCCCTGGACGCGACGCCGACAGAAATCCCTGCTGAACTATTCTCTGTTCTTGGCCAATCAGAATGTGTGTTGTTAGCGAGAACCCCGATTACGTCTGTGTGTCTCCACACCGGGTCTAATGGCGGTCGACCCTGAACGATGGTACTTTACGAAAGACCAACTTATGAACAGTCCATCGCGGAGACATGGAGTCGACCCGGAGAAAGAACTGTCCTACAGGCAACAGGCCGCCAACCTGATCCAAGACATGGGTCAGCGTCTGAGTGTGTATCCTTCAATGTCGAGAAATAACCCTCCAAAGTGGAGGAGGTAAAATGGCGCATATGCAACCGCGTGTGCTCGCATGGTGTAGATCATTGAAATGTCTTGACATTCGACAGTAACACTGGCTCAGTCCCAAAGGTTGATCATTTTGTGTTCTTTAAGGCACTTATTACACAATTTCGATTGATTGGAAGTCTAACTAACGCCATTAAAGACGTAAAGTGCGGTATTCTAAGATGTGACCTTGAAAAGCGGCACTGTGACCTCCATAGATAATGTGTCGCTTCCTCTATGCGTTTCTATTCCTAGAAATGGTTGCTAAGCCGGCCTGAGATATTAACGCTCTCGTCAGCATTCAGCGAAAAGGGAGTGCCGAAGTATGGTTAAATATATTTCGAATATTCACGAAATTTAGTGCATAGGTTTATTCCAAGTTTGAACAAAGACACAAACTTCCAATGATTCGGAATTGGAGGACTATAAAATCGAAAGTTACACTTCTGGTAGAAATATTGTTTTGCTGCCCCAGTAATTTTCTTCGTACTTGTATCCAGGCAAACTTGATGTCAATTTCATACAGAAACTCGTTTTTTACCCTTTTTTAGCGCTTATGAAATCGAAATTTTAAAACTGTTACATTCTTTTTGTATGGTTTCCACTCATGACACATGTCCTGAGGCCCCGAGAGAGCTCTTTTTGTTTATGTATGTTTGGAGAAAATGGCAACCCTTCAAAAATGGTTCATGTAGTGGAATTTTAAAGTGGTTTTGTTTTTCCCACCATTGAAATAAGTTTTTTGAGCCCTCTATTTTTCACTCATTCATTACAGTGTTACAACTTTCAGTCAGGATTTGTAAGTGTCCTGTACTTAATTTTATTCATGGTCATATCTTCAGAGATTACTTCCTGAACAACCTATTTGGTGTTTCCTCACGATATTATCCTTGACTTTGAGTTTTTCAGCACACAACTATGCATCAACACTGCTATCATGTACATGCATCGCTTCTACATGCACCATTCATTTTCAAAGTTCCACCGCAATGTAAGTAGAAAAGTTTCCTGGTTATCTTTCCGTTAGTCTTTGTCTCTACTGTTCTCTGAAATCCACAGGGAGGGGGTGTCAGAATCTGTCTTTTTTTAGCACTTTTGAATGAAGGAATGAAAGAAGATTGTCTTTATGATGAGATGAAAATACAGCAGTCTTCGAGACCTCAAGTGTAAATGTTGTCAATATACATTCTGGACACATTATATTCAAGACGCATCTTTTGTCTCATTTTGTCTCTTATTTCTGTAAGAAAGCCAGTCGGGAGTTGTTAATGCTTGTTCATTATCTTTGTATGTTTGCAGAGTATAGCACCAACTGCCCTCTTTCTAGCGGCCAAGGTAGAGGAACAGCCCAGAAAATTAGAACATGTAGTTAGAGTAGCACATTTATGCCTAAACAGGGAAGCCCCACAATTAGATCCTCAAAGTGAGGTAAGTGTGACCTTTTACCATCATCTAATGCATTGTGTTTTCCTTTCTGCTATTATCTCTGTTGTATTAACATGTTTGGCTCTTGCTCTTGATAGAGATATTCAACCCACAACGGTTATTTCACCATTTTCATGGTGTTGACGCAGTGTTTTAATCTAATCATAAGAAAGTTGCAAAAGTATTTTTCAAACTACATGTGCAAGATACTTCATGTTATTTTCAAAGTGAGCTATTCTTTTCCTGGGCATTTCTAGGAGACGTGGAAACAATTCAAGTCTGTATGCAGTCAACAATATGAATTTCCAAGGGAGCATGAGGACAGAGTTACTAATCGTGCAAAAGGAAAACCATGAATAATAACTGTACAAATTTAAACATAGACAGTCGAGAAACAGGATGGGAAGCTGCGGTATTTCCTTTGAACGAACTATGCTGGAATAAATTACGTTGGATTCGCATATCCATTGATAAACAAATCCAATTACCATCCAACTGTCGTACAATCTCGCAAAACATGCTTGCAGGCCTTACATTCAGTGTGTCCTAAACACACCTTTTTCGTAGCAGAGAATAATCCCATTCAGAAGGAAAGCAATGATTCTTTGTCGCATCTAGGAATAAATCAATCTTTAGGATAAGGGAATCCGACTTTGATCGGAAAGACAACTTTTTGCTGAAATTAAGTTCAATGAAGTTTTTTCACAGCGAACTACCGGATGTCAAGCAGCAGCTATCACCCAGCTGATAATTATGAAAAAATCGATTCACACATTTTAATTATTCCAAAAGAGGTCACTCGTCGCTTCTTCACAGTTCTTTTGTTCTTTGCGGTAGCTTTCCACCCTCTTTCTCAACTGTCTATGCTTGAAATTTGTACTTTCTTGCTAGGGAGTCTTTATGATATCTTGACAAAGTCATTTTAGTTCCTACAACCAAGAAAAAGACATGGGGAAATATACACAGGCTTTACAATGTATTTCTTTGTTCATTTACAAACAGTTACTAACATTTGGGTTTTATGCTCCACAGGCATATTTAGAAAAAGCCCAAGAAATTGTTATCCTTGAAAGTATACTTTTACAAACCCTTGGTAAGTCACACCATCAAATGCTATTTTGCTGTGCCAAGTCGTATCTGCAATATTTCTTTCTAATCAATATAGCTTCAATATGATTGGTGTTCAGAGTCCGCCAGTATGCATGAAATATGTTGTTTCCTTTCAGTTGACATTTGTTGAGTTTCGGTTTCCTGTTGTCTGTCTGAATCATCCATTTTACAAACAAACTGTTGAGCAAATTTGTATATGTAGTGCCAAGTCGTACACAAATGGGCAGTGCCCATCTGTGTTATATTGTACATATTGATTATACTTCCTTTCTTGGTCTGTTATGCATGCAGTCATGTGCACATTATAATGCATCAAAAGACTGCATGAAATTTTGGATCCTCAAATTTCATTTTGAAGTACGCGTTTCGTTCTGTGTGGAAGAAGTCGGAGCTTTTCGGATTTATTCTTTAAAAGACAATATGGTGTAGTTAGTGAAGAGTAGTGAGTGAAGATTTGCCAGTATGCTACACATTCCGTGCAATCAGTTACTCTGATTTATTAGTCCCCGCGGACGAAGTCCGGCGGGGACTTATAGATTGGGTCCCGTCCGTGTGTCCGTCCGTCCGTCCGTCCGTCCGTCATCAACAGTTTCTCAGAC
>LD347880.1:84071-96448 GCA_001465055.1 Ptychodera flava | reverse complement strand
TCTTGGCCATTGAGTGCCATCTGTATCAAAGTATTTTTATCACAGAACCTGTAATCAAAGTACCCATTAGCAAGCGGGGACTGGGTCATCAACGATGACTTGTTCATTTCTGTATTGAGACACTTTGGTAGAAGTCTTTATCTGATGTCATTTCTTTTTATCTGTCACTAGGTTTCAATGTTGCAATAGACCACCCCCATACATATGTTGTGAAGTGTACCCAGCTCATACGAGGTAAGTGCATTCTTCCTGTCTGGTCTCATTTTTCAGCCTCCCTCTAATACACTTTTGTTTCTTGTCGACAGGCACTGACATGCTCCAGATTGTTTACCAACCATGCTGTTTGTCACAAAGTCAAACTCTGCCATTCATTGGGCTCCCATATGCTTCAAATCAAAATACAGAATGCCTTGCAAAAACTGTCAGAAATTTGATGAACTTTTCAATTTGCTCACAGAACAGTCCAAATCCCAGTTTTGCAAGCATCATACACTATGCAATTGAAAGCAGCTCAAAAAAATTCCATGACGGATACTTCATTTCAATGTCAAGGGCATTATAAATTCAGAAGCGATTTCAATCACAAAATTATACTTGGGTCAAAAATGACAATTGCAAGTATTTTCAGGAGTTTGTTACAGGGGCTAGGCTGTAACTTTTGTGTGCTGTTTAGTTGGTTTGTTGTGTGCCATACAATAACAACTGGTGCTGTTGATGGACATTTGTCCTCAAATATGGAAACAGTGTCAACTGTCAAGTTACCCCAAATACCACTGTGAAATAGCCAGTCTCCAAGAGCTTGTGGAAGTGCATCTTAAAAGTGTTATGTTACTTAACAGTGACCAAGTCTTTGATACACATCAATACGAGCAATTTGAGGTTTATTTCATCTCGCTTCAAGAAAACTCTGTTCACACAACAAAGCTGCTCAAAGCCTATCAAAGGTCACAGTCATTGTCATCTTACGACATTGTGTGAAATTTGCTGTCATGGAATTTGATTGATCTTGTTCAGTTCACCACTCTGGATTCTTGTAACTCACGATTCCCTTTCAATGAAATGTAGTGAAATATTATGAACTTACAACAGATTACGAGAGTCCATGCAATAGTTTTATTTCATTTCATATTTGTACATGTCCACAGTTGTACTATACAAATATTGGATGGTTGTAGTATAGACAAAAAAATCATTACAGTCGAGTTCAGCAAGCTAGATCTCATTATAATGTGTGAGAATGGTGGTCTCTCAAATTGTTGTAAATGTTTATGTGACCAAATGCTTGAAACTCGTTGGCACACCTGTTTGTTTTGGCCCATACTTTTCCAAGTATATAACCAAAAAAACTGAAGTTTCTCTATTTTTGTTTCATCTTAGAAATAATAATCATAAAGTTCTGAAGACTGCTTGTCACTCATTACATAGGTAACAGATTTGCCAACGAGTCACTATCGCTATTGTTGAATTTTCATCTATTTCAGCTTTTTTGTACAATTTAGCTAATCATTTTCCTTTTTCTTCCCCCGGACTATGTGTCATCGTGCCTGCTGTGTGTCTGTCCCATGGTGCAGCCAATAAGGACCTGGCACAGACAGCATATTTCATGGCGACCAACAGGTGGTGCAGCCTTGCTTGCCTCTCTTTTATGTAAAAAAAGTCTCTTTTTGATGAAAACCCTCTTGGATATACTGTTGGTACGGACCAGTGTCCCCAAACCACCTTCAAACACTTTCCTCTTACAGGTTTTCATGTTTGGTTTTGCCCCCCACTGGCAGCCCGCCAACAGTACATCCCGAGGGTATTCTGAGACGCTTGTGTGAAAGTAGTGTTGTGACCACCGTACACGTAGCACTCTTTCTGTCTCAAAGTAGGGACTAAAAAACTTGTCCCGATATTATGACCAGGTCTGGTCAATGAAGAGACGACAGCAATACATTCCCCATCATCGGGGCCACAAACAATATTTAAAACTTTTAGTGTCAAATTTTATCATATTTCCTTTTTTTCCCCTTTTTTTCACTTTATGAGAAGAAAACTCAATTTTTGTTTTTAATTTTACATTTGCTGAACAAAAGATGACATTTTGAAATGTATGGAGGAGATACCATGTTTTCTTGAATTTTCATTTATAGAACGTGGATGAAGATCATATATTTTTCAAGTGAAATGAATGACCCAGATACCGACCCTGATTACAATATTAAGTCATGGATTTTTTTTCGTGATTGAAGAGTACCACTTCCAGTACAGCGATTGACATTGTTTGTTATTTGTGTTTCAGCTTGCACCTGACGACTTTCTCTCTTCAATATAAACCTACAACAGTAGCTTGTGTATGTATACACCTTGCGTGCAAATGGTCCAACTGGGAGGTAAGGCAAACTTGTCCCATCACACGGTCTCGAATGTCCCCAGTGTACAGAGTCTATACTCATGTCTGTGTGTACACTGGTTTAGGGTGCATTTGCCATAGATTAGATTGCAGGAAATGTCCTTGTATATCTGAAGACATGGTATCTTTTAGACAGTTGCTCTGACTGAATGCTGAACAATTACACTGTAATGTTCCTTGTCAATAAACATGATGGTGATTCGCGTTCAGTTCTGTGAACAGCATAACAATACTTTCACAGGGTAACCCATAGAACTCGCCTTGATCTACCAACGTTTTATCAGAGTTGAAAAGTGTGGCATCTTCCTCGGCAAATTTAACTGTTCCATTGGCACTACCATGAGCAACCCATCACATAATTAAAACAAAATTAATCTGAGTTCTTGATGTCTGTTATAAGTGAAAAATAGCCAAGCAGAATTTTTTAACGTGAATATTCTTTTATTTTTTCACACAGATTCCTCTATCCAGTGATGGCAAGCACTGGTGGGAATATGTAGATAACTCAGTTGACCAGAGCAAATTAGATGGTAGGTGATCTTGATTTCTAAAAACAAATTTAGGTCAGCACTAAGGTATACATCCCGTACACCAACTGAATACAGCTATAACCCTTTTCCTGCCAGACAGTATCACTTCCCCGTCAGCCAAGTCAGTAAAAAGCGGTATTGAGCCAAAACATGACGTATTTTCACCCACTTGGCTTGGTCTGTTAAAGCATCTTTAGTCCAAAAAAATCAAGTTGACAGTATTTATGTTTTCAACAGCTTTCAAATGTACAGTATTATGTTAAAGTGGAATGTTGTGTTTGATTATTTTAACCATTTTGACCTGGTGGTGAAATATGGACTTGGCAGGAAAAGGGTTGATGAAGGTTGTAAATGGCAAACAATGTATAAGAGTGGCCATGGCAAGTCCCCTTGTTGTTGGAAATTTAGAATTACTTTGCAAAGTGAGGTGAAATTTCACAACCCCAAAAATTATTTGCTGCAACTTATACAAAATTTAAATAAATGTACTGAAATACGAAAGTAATAGTGTCATCAGTTTGATAGAGACCAGTGTGCACTCTAACAAAGGTGTCTTTCTAAAAATAGTGCGTCAATTTAGCAAATTGTGAAAAATTCTTTGCATCAGCCCTATATTTTTACATTGTAATTCACTTTCGTCATGGGCAATTTGCATCATGGCGCATCATATTGGCTTAGCGGGCACACCACTAAAGACCCCATTGCAAACTTGAAGCTTATAATGTGCATTCTTTTCCCTGTAGCGTTGACCTCAGAATTTGTGCAGATCATGGACAGATGCCCAAGCAGGCTCAAAAGAAAAATACATATTAGTAAGGTAGGTCGCAATTTCATTGCAGTGAAAGGTTGCCTTAACCCTTAAAGCGCCATGCCCGTATATATCCGTACACGCCCAACTCACGCTCAGCGCCATGCACGGATATATCCGTACACGGCCTGAGGTTCGCTCAGGCAAAGTTTGGAACTTGATTTCAAAACGTGACCTGTTAAATGCGGGTATTTCCCGCGTTTAACAGGTCACCTGACAAATAAATCCATTCCTTACCCTTTGAACCCACTTCAGGTCCATATAAGGACTAAAATAATGACATCATCAGTTGTAGCTATGGCAATTTCCAGTAATTTGAGCGACCTTTCGAGGAAATCGGGTCGACTATTTTTACCGTGAATATCTAATCAGATCTGGTCGCTGACTTCGCCGAAGTGAGAGACATTCTGAACGCTTTTTCCTGCTGTACATCCTAAAGACGATCGTTTTGTGACAAGTTATTGGCCATTTCTTTATAGAAATGACATATTTTGGTATTTTTTGAGGATAATCTCTGAGAAAATGAAGACTTTTTTTGATCGGCTGAACGTGATTTTGAAGTTGAACAGCGGCTTGAATGGCGTCACCACGGAGCATCGCATTGACCAGCCTCTCTGAAAGCTCAAGTTTGAGTATGTCAGTTCGGTTTTCTAGGCCGAAAACACTAATGATAAAGAAATTTGAAAGGATTTTCACGAAATCTTAATTTAATATGTGATTTTGGAGCGATCAGGTCTGTTTATGTCAAGTAAACTTTGGTATCGCGGCATTCTTCACCGTGTATAGAGACGGCCAAGATGGCCGCCGATCACGGGTTTGAGTGTACAAAACGTACAACACGGCACGTTCCGAACTGTTGATCTCACGTCATATTCCTACGTCTATAACATATTCTTTTGTCGAAATATACCCGATAGGTAATTATTTATATCATATCTATTGGTTTCTGTTCATTTACTGGCGAATTATGTTGCGTGCTCGTCAAAATACGTGATCAAACTTTCGTATGTATTCACATTGACTGTCATGATTTACGGAGACGTCGCGATCAAACGTCAGGGCCAGTACGGTTATCGAAAGCGTTCAGAGGCGAATGTCGTTCTTATTGTACCTCAAACTTATTTTATTTAGTTCTTGAATCGAATTTATTTTCTCAGAAGTTCAGGTAGTGCGTTTTTGTGGTGAAATTTTTCGTCGTTTGCCAATCACAGGGTAGCTAATAACATAGCTGAATACAGGCTCTGATTTGAATTGCCTTGTAAGATGGCAGCTTGTTCATGACATCAATCAAATTAGTTGTTTGTGTTTACTTGCAATGCCAAAATCTTTCAAACATATCCTCTCTAACTTTAATGGCAACATTCATTCCAGAACGACAGCAATTGAATTATATCTGATAGCAATCAGAATCCAAAAAAAAAAATAAAAACAAAGATTTTTCCTGGTTACATGGTTTCACCTTTCTATGCAGAAAGAAATACACACACAGACAAACAAACAAACAAACAAATAAATAAATAAACGACAAATGAATAAAGATGTTGTTTACGAAATTCAATCATGTTGCTGATTAAAATTGTCTTGAGCTGAGCTGTATTTCACTTGTTATGTGTTTATATGCTTTTGTGTAGCTGTGTTGAAGGGTATGTGGTATTTGTATTATTGACAAATATCAACAATTGTTTGTTTGTTTATTATTTACATTTGATAAGTTCCGCTGCTGAAAATTTTCACCAAAATATGTCTTTTCATGACATTTAAAATGTGTAAAAGTTTGCAGGTTTTTGGACGATAAGATCTATTTTTAGAGTCTTTTATTCATTTTCAATACATTTTGAACCAAAAATGTGCATTTTAAGCCCATTTTCCCGCCCCCCATTTGCTAAACCAAACATGGAAAGACTTCTCGAAGCTTCTCCATTTCCTGATCTTTGAAATTCATAGTGGTTTGGCTGGGCTTCCAATCACAGGAAACACACTGTACCTGTCTAAAAGAAGTGTAACATGTCAAGTTTATTGGTTCAAAAAGTTCTTGGCATGGGAGGCTATATTGCATGAAAGTCTATGGCGTCTTAAGGGTTCAACACTTGCCAAGAAGCATAATTTAGAGCTGTGTGTATGAAGTTGATATGGTCCATACCGGTGTAATCTTCATGTCTCCGTCAATGAAATGTTCTCCACAGACTGGAAAAACAGGGGAGTTGTCAATTTATGCATAGTTTGCCGTTTTTTGCAGTACAAATGTATTCCTTTATTTAGTTATTAAAATATTAATAGATTGCTACAAAGACAGCGCACTGGCCCATCCCTCAAAATCCCCCTTGTGGAGAACCCTGACGATTCATTTGTACAATGGTTTCTTGACCCAAGTTCCCAGCAAAAGCTGCCACATTTTGCCACACAAACTCTATGTACTTTGAACAATGGTAAAAATTATTCTGTGTAATAAATTTAATCAAATCCATTAGCAAAAGCAGCTTATGAACGGTTAACAGTATGGGATCAGGCAAACATGGGTCAATTTACAAAATTACCCGTCTTTTATTTTTGAGGTTTGGTCAGCCACACACATTGGTGTTGCATTGAAATGATAATTTAGCATTTGGGCTGTCTCGCATTGCTACTGTGGCAGGCATAACCCTGGGATGACCCCACCTCGAACAATAGCTAGTCACTATGATGCTGTGTATTCATAGCTGAGCAACATGAAAGATTTTCATGTAATTATGATTCTCGATTGTTAAGTCACGCCGGTTTGAAAATATGTACTAATTATTCCTGTTGCTTTCTTGCAGAGTAATATCCAACCATCAAAGAAAATAAAAAATGAACCATCTTCAGCTGAGAGTTCCCCAGGTATAACTCCCATGGCAAGCTTGGCAACAAAGACTGATCCAGCCCAGCCATCAACTTCAAAAATGAATGCCAAACTCAGTAATCATGACAGACAAGGAAAGCCAGACCTGGAGAAAGAGCTGAAGGCCAAGCTGGAAGCTCAGCTAGCCCACAAAGAGCACAAGGAGAGGGGAAAAAATGTAGCCGGCAAAGACAAAACTGAACCAAACACTGCCCATCTCGAACACAAAGAACATAAAGTGAAAAGTGGGGAGCATCTACACAGACAGCACCATGCTCACGGCAAAGATAGGAAGCACAGTGAGAACAGACACCAGCATGTCAAACATGGTGCCGAACATCAAAAGAGTAGCTCAGAGCCTCGTCATCACAGTGCTAAAGTGCTTGGCAGCGAGCCGCACACGTCTGCCAGCAGTGAACATCTCAGGGTTGGGGTCTCTGAACATCAGCAACACAGACAACACGCCGAGCTCATGCAGAGAAGTCAAGCTGAGCGCCGGCCTCACAGCGCCGAACACCTGCCGCCTGGCAGCAAAGACAGCAAGCATTACAAGAGCCATCATCAAAGAAATCCTTCTGAACCCACTCCAAACGGAACCAAAATTACTAAAGAGCGGCTCGGTAAGAGCGAGCATAAGGAGAGGCCACTGGTAAACCCAGCTGCAGCTGTGCCAAACATCACTGGTCACTCCTCCAGCAAAGAAAGAGACAAATATAAGCCTGACCATCACCACCACCATCATCATCACCATCATCACCGGCATCAACAAAAGCATCACAGCAGCAGCAGCAGCTCTGGAGAGAAAAGGAGTGCCCCTCATTCACAGAAACCTCACAGCTCAAGTGCTTTGGCTGGAAAGCGCCCCCACAGTCCATCTGGCCGAATTGCACGTTTACAGCCACACACCAAAAACCCTGAGGGCTATCAATTATCTCTAGCTAAGAGGGCAGTGCCCGCTGGCAGCAGTCATGTGTCGTCATCTCCATCCAAACAAAGTGGCCTTACGTTACCGAGTAATCAGTCGCTCCTCCGTCTACCAATGCCGCCTCCCGAACCAACTCAGCTGGCAGAGACGGACATCCTTCAGCAAGCCCTCAGTGCAGCACTCATGAACGAAAGCTCGGGAAGTGAGAGCGGACGGGCCGACCCTGGCGACTTGAGCATGTTTTTCTCACATCACATGCCCCCCCAGCACCAGCCGCCGTATTTCACAAGTCAGCCTCCACTGCCTATGGAGGTTGATGCCACTCAACCACCTCTACCTCCAGGCCCGCCACCGCCACCTCTACCGCACGAGAACCCTCCACCTCTGCCGCCACTTCCTCCGCCGCCATAAGAGGGCATCCAAGAACAACAATGGGCAGTGCAAGGCCCAGTGTAGAAAGACAATTTTAAAAAATATATATATATGAAACTGAAATTGCGGATCAGCAGATTTCAATGTGACATTTACTTAATTACTTGAAAGATCGGAGCATACCATAGATTTGTCAGACCTCTTACTCCCTGGATCAACAGGGTAAAGTAGCGTATTAAATATAAATAAATCCTTTAAATGTGAAAAACCAGTTCAATAAGCCACTTGACTGAGAGCATTCCATGTACACCAAGGTTTGACTAACATGTACAAAACTAGCATGTGCAGCCTGGGTCTGGGTTTATCTCTCTGCTTCCAGTTCCTCTCAAAATGTTTTTGTTATACAGAGTTTTTGTAGTGCTGACGTGCTTCTGTTGTATGGTGTAGTGTCATTCCAATTGACAGCTGAAGTAATGTGTAGACAAAAAAAAATACATCAGATTCACTCAACTGAGTAGAGTAATAATTTGATTTTACAAGTAATGATACACTTTCCTCGTAGAGCGTTTTGAAAAAGATCTCAAAAAAATGTAGGTTGGTCTGTTTTTTCATGTGTCAGCCAATTTTTTCAGTTGCTAATTTCTAGCAGCTGCACTTGTAAGAAGTATTTGTCGTAAGAGATATTATGAGATATATCTCTCATTTTCATTTTTTTATTGTTTGTAAACTTGTTTGGAAAATTGTGTTGACATTTACTGCTGTAGGTGTAAGTGGCCAGGTCTATTATCATAATTATATAAACAAAGGGTTATGTTACTGTCCTCTGTGGTTCTCATGTTTGTTTTAGCAATGTAGTACAATGTTTTGAGTTTGACACCAGCAATGCAGACACTGGCCCTAGGGCTTGGCCTCTATGCCACCAGGATTTAAATTTTCTACTTTCTATCTCAGAATCTTTTCTTTCCAAGTTTGCAGGCTTTTTTCAAAAAAGATTTGCAGACTTTGAAATCAAGTGAATAAGGAATGTGAAGCTGTCAAGTTATCTTTAAAACATAAAAAAAAACTTTAAAAAAGTATCTGTTAGTGATGTGTTAGAAGAGGTATCCGTTGCCAATCTACGGCAGTCATGATTTTTTTCCAATCATTGAGAAATACGGTGTGGAACTTTGCCAACATAATCCGTCTTGAATCTGCGAGTATTTAACAGTAGCCATGGTAACAGTAGCCATGGTATTATGACCGAGTGTACAAATTGACCAGTCAAGAGATCCCTGGCACAAGCAGAAAGTTTCTCATTTCACAAAGCACTTTCGTAAGGAGCAATCCTGTACACTTTGCTGGCTGGAACAGTTTTTTGATCACCGGGCAAGTGTCAAAACTTACTAAGGAATACTAACACTGAAAGCATGGAATGCTTGCAGCAATCTTTCTGTGATCAAATTTACAGCCTGTGAGTGGAGAAGTTACAATATATATTTAGGCTAGTGAGATATCAATACTTGCAGCCACAAACTTCAAGAAAGGGCGATTTGTACTTTCATTTTTTTTTTCAGAAATACTTGTAGTTACCTCTGGGCATGATCCACCATAGTGATCCACCTTTGAATTTAACCTTGGCTGGAAAGTCACGGGGGTCGATATTCACAATGTGGGCCAAAAGGTGTTTTAAAGCTTGGAGGCCTCCGTAGCATTTATCACTACTTCGTATGGCACAAGTTTTCGAATTAAGCGTGGATAGTTCTGTAAGAATAGAGTGTACACATGCTCACTGACTTTTTTTGATTCAGCAAGTATGTGGTTGTGCACCAGCAGTTTCCAGTCAGAGGCATTTTTGGTTGCCATAAGTTTTTATTTTTTATGACACTTTCAACAGTAAATTAATTCAGTGGGAGTATTCATCAAATTTTAGAGTCTGAAAACTTTAAGAAAGTGTTGTGTAAATAAAAAAAAACTAAAAAAAAAGGGAAAAACTTATCTCAGGCATATGCATGGGTTTGTTGCAGGTGGGAGTTTGGGAAGAACAATACAGCCATTCCCATGCACAAAAAATAGACAGTACCATTTGTAAGAGAAAAGTTATTTTTTTCGTATCAGTGCTTTAATGAGAAATATGTATCAAAATGATAAAAAGATTAAAAAAGTGAAAAGGGCGCTAACATAATATGCAATATTGCATATATTACTAGTAACTTTTTTCCTGTGCATTTCCGAAGTCGCATTTACTACATTATTAAGTTATATTTCCCAATGTTCTGTACAAAGACATAGAGCTAGATCAGAATATTATGGGATAATAAATAAAAGCCGTAAAAACAGTACATTCTTGTGTACATTCGTTTTACGTGTCCTATGTTACTATTTTAGTCAAGTGCATTTTCCTGTATTGCAAACAGGCAGCTATGATAATTATCTTCTACATGCTTTTGAATCCCCTAATTTGATTTTCTCTGACATTCTTGTGCTTGAAATAACCCTCTCTTAAAGTGCTAGCTTGATCATTCGGCATGTACTGACATTTTTCCGATTGTTGAAACAAACGAAAAGAATGGCCAAACATCTCTCTGCATAATCATCAGTTTTTCCCTGTGTAACATATCAATGGACAAGTTACATATCTTTCTTTTGGGTGTGGATTGTTGAAAATCCAAACAAATGGCATGCGGATCAGTTTCAATTTTACAACCCCATAAATTTCAGGCCCAAAGACTGAACATTCACCAATGGCACTCAGTTTTTGGGGAGAGCTGGTAAACATTTGGCAAAGCGCACACACCTTTCTTCAAACGGATTCTTTTGTGTAGTATCATTAGGATAAATCTTCGAAGTGCATCCACTCGTAGTCTAACACCATCACAAAGCATCTACTCCTGAAGGTAACACCACAGACTACTCTCTGCTATGTGCTGTAATTGTTCTCACCAAAATTTCAGTGCAACATTTTTACCAATTTTTATGAATTTTTCTGTAATTTTTTGATAATTTTGTACCAAATGGACATCACATTTTGTTGGCTACAGCTTGTTATCAAAATTTTGACAAAAATTTGAAAAAAATATTGACTGGAGTATATTTTCTACAGGTGACAAAAATTGGTGCTCAAAGGGTTAACCTTTGACACGAAAATCCAATATTTAATATTTTACAAACAATTCCACTTCATTGCCGTCTTATTTTAAGGTTTTTATTAGCTCACATTTGGTTTTATATATAAATACCAAAAAGAGCTTATATGATGAGTCTGAGTGGCGTCTGTGTCTGTATATTTGTGGGTATGTGCGGATGTATGTCCGTCACACACAAAGGCTCCCATACCACCAAAGCTACCGTCTCAGTATTTGGTGTACAGGTAGATGTAGGGGTTGAGATGTGAATTTGTTCAAATGAACACATCAGTGTCAAAAATGTGCAAATTAGGTAAGAAAAAGGGAAATTCTGCAAATGTTCATGAGTGGTCGCATGCCAATGGCTGAAACAGGATACTCCACTGACCTCTAGTCATTTCCTGTCATTGTTTATGAACTGTTACATTAAACAGACCTGCTCAAACTAAAGGACAGACCATTAGATCTTGGGAGGGGGTGGCCTCAATGAAATTGTGAACATTTTTTTTTACAACTATAAATTTCTAAAAAAAAATTTTTCCAAATGAGAAAAGCTGTGCTAATATTTTTTACTAGTACATTTTCAGATTTATAATTTTTTTTAGTTAGACGCTGTCTGAGATACAATATACATCCATATCACTAGCGCAAATAAGATTGCGTGCTGTAACTACTTATGGCCCAGTGATTTATATTGCTGATAGATTTCGCGAAATGTTGCAGATCATCTTTTGACAAGCTGAGAAGCTGTTTGCAAAAAATGTGGTGAAATTTCAATATTTGTGTATTTAGGACAATTTTTGCCCTTTTTTGATCAAAACATCAATTTCTCTGTAGCAGTATGTCTAACTTCTGTCATTCTTGTTGTTTTTCTGGTTGAACTGTGCAGAAATTATTGTCATAACATCAACGTAGAATTTTCCTGCACTGAACAAATAGAAATAACATTTATTGTTGATCTTTGGTACCCATACTGGTATGTACCAATTCTGATCAAATGTGAGCGACACCGTATAATTCAGGGCTCCCGATACCTATTCCCAATTCGCCAAATGCGAAAGAAAGTTAAAAGTGTCTACAAAAAATCCTGTTTGGCGAATGTAGTGGCTATTGAATTCTTAGACCTCCTCAACAGAAAACTACACCTAACAATAAAATGTTGTAAGATGTTGAAACAGTTTACCCTCCTTCCTACAAAGTTGCAATGTATTGAAACAGTTTAATCTCCTTTCTACAAAGTTACAAATTTCCTGGTACGTAAAACAAACACTGTTGCTGTTCGATGCATCATGAACGTAAGGTCCATGAATACACTGAGGCCTGCTTTGCTTCTGTGAGTCCCTGGGTCGTCCTTGAGTCTATCAAAAGTTTTACCTTCTTTGCTGTATCAAA
>LD347880.1:67163-83136 GCA_001465055.1 Ptychodera flava | reverse complement strand
TGAGTTGGCTAATCATTTTGGTGACTTAGGGGGAGCCCTGTAATTGCGGTATTTTTAAGTTCTTTGATTTGTCAGTTATCACAAGATCTTTCTCCCACAACGAAGGGTGTACAGTGAACTCCACTTCAGTAACTTCTTTTATTCACTACATGCATCAGAATGATCTGTAATATATTGCTGTAAAATGGCGTAATCTATGGATACTCTCATGCATTCTACACACCCTTAGCAATAATGCCAAAAGTTTGTACATATGTTATACCCGTCTTATGTTGGGTAGAACTTTGGTTGTGGCTATTGTCAACTATAACCCACATTTAGCCAAACATTCTGCAGTTTTTAATGGACTATACAACATTTGATAATACCCTTACACATCAAAAACCACCCCTTTGGCAACAAATATCCGTTCAGGACTAAGAAGTAGCCTTATTTCAAAAGTTGAAAAACTCAATATTACCGGTACATACATGTTTGAATCAGGACCTCCCTTCATAAGAGGGACAAGGTCATCAGTATTGCACTCAAAAGCCACATATCGTAGATCATAGACTGTAGGGGGTGGGAGTAGATGGATCCCCCTCTGTCTATGCTTGAATACATTTGACCATAGACTTTAAAAACGTTTTTAAAGTCTATGATTTGACAAGAAGAAACTGAATAGCTGCCCCTTACAAGAGTCATACTGATAAAACTGTCGAAAGTCACTGTTACTGGGACTTTTCAAGACATTGTGATTGGGCATATCAATAAAGTTCATAAATAGATGTACCGACAACTGGAAGTGATCGATCTATAGGCAACAGAGTGACCTGATACACAGAACCAGGCAAACAGCTTGTAAGGAATTGTTCATCTTTCAAACGTATCATTTTCCCTGAAGGTTTAATGTTACAAGGCAAGTGTTCAAAATCTTACCAGATTTTTCTAATACAAATAAGTAGACTGTCTGCAGATAAATTCTCCTTATGCCATAATCATAAAAGGTCTATAAAATCCAAATAAGGGTAAGTAAATATAGCTTCAAAAGTTTTATTTCAGAAAATTGAGATATGACAAACTTTGCTCCTTTAATGGCAGTTTTGCCAGCAGTTATTAAAATCAAACTCTCTGATTTTGATAGTTGGTATGATGATGTCAGATTTATGCAGTATCTGAGGCTGTGGACACAGAATCTCAATTCAGATACTTTTATGTGCAAACTATTTTATACAACATCCCCTGAGGCATAAACACAATATTTCAAATAAGTATTTGTCTCGTCCAGTATTTACCAAAATAATTGCATTCTATAAAATTACGATACTACAAGAATCCACTTTCAAATGTATAAAACAGAGTCTTGCATTAAGCAATCTACCCATCCTCACTAATTATTAAACAAGTCTCAAAATAAAAGAGAATATGTTTCCCAATCACCATGTGACATTTTCACTTCGTATCAAGTATCTGTTGATGCAACATCACAATACTGACCAAACATCAAGTAGCACAACAGGAAGTAAAATTAAGCAAGTTCCATGTAAATATTCACCCACTGCTCAGTTCCATAATCACAACACCAATTTCTGCCACAAAAAGTAGCTATAGCAAGTCCGTCTATACTAGTACCCCCATCCCCTCCATCCCCACCCCTGGGGAAAGTTGGGCCCTGGATTTGCAAAATTTCACTATCTGTTCCAAGTTTTGCATTTTTGTCGTGAGTCACAGTGTTCATGCACCTACGTCATGACACTGGCAAATCGTCTTCATCTAAGTCCTCTCATATATATCATTTACCACTCCTGTCAATTATTTCAACAGTATCAGAGAAAGAAATGTCTCATTTTCTTTGCTGCTGCTGCTGATGCTGTTTAAGTTTCTTCAGAATGTACCTTGCAACAAGCTGTTGAGCTCTTTCCTCCCAGTGGTGAAGTACATTAGCTGGAGTACTGAGTTGATCGCCCTCTAGCCTGTCAATCAGGGTAACACACACCACACCAGCTGTTGATGCAAACAAACGAAAATTAATTGAGATAAAATGCGTATTGGGGACAAATATTCAGATTTTCAAATTATTACAATTCTTTTCTGACCTACCACTTGTGGGTGCTCATTTTACAGCACTTGCAGCAAGAAAATTTTCACCATCCTAATTTTTTGTGAAAATCATCCATTTTCTTTATTCCCAAAGAGATAACACAGTCTCAGAGATGTAGCCATTTTGAATTTCAAAAATTAGTTAAAATGTTAGGTAATTTGTTTCTCTAGCTCCAAACTTTGCATGGTGACTCCTGATATTATTCTTGGTTTGGTAAGAGACTTGTTGAAAGTTTCATTGAGGAAAGTTTGAGCAAAAGTTTAAGTCATTCACTTTCGAGGTGTATACTACCAAATAATTGGTCGTTTGATAAAATGATTACAATCTCGCTTTGACATTATTTTATAGTAATTACTGATTTTACACTCAAATAATTAGACATGCTCTGACCAAATATGTGACCCCTTATCATTTCCAATTTTGTGATGCGGTCCTCTGTACCAATATCACAGTGACTGCATAATACAAAAGAAGTTGTCATACCACCTAGCTTGGTAGTTTTAAATACATTCTGTCTCATACATTCAAATCTGCCAGAGGTTGCCAGTCTAGTACTGGACAAAATTTGTTGGTGACAGACCTAAGACTTGTTCATCCCTACACTGAAGATTCTTCACACAGCAAACAATGTGACAATGTAAATTTTAGGAATATTACAATTGCAAAAAAATCAGAGAAAAAATCATACTACTCTTATTTCTAAAAGACCTTATAGTTTCTCTCATTTGCTTGTAAATTAGTGTAATGAGGCTCACTCTACATTCTTCCTTAAGGCTGTATGTGCCTCGAAAGTGAAAGACTTAAACTTGTGCTCAAACTTTCCTCAAGGAATCTCTTAGCCAGGGGTGACTCTATGGAGAAAAATAAAAGTTTCGTATTTCGAAAACTAAGCCAGTAAATCATTTACTTACACCAAAAGCTTTAAAATGAACCCCCAAAAGTGGTATATCAGAAAAGAATTGTAAAAGTTTGAGCGTCCGAATATCCGTCCCCGAGGCGCGATCTTCCTTAAAACACTGAAATATTGTCTGCTCATGTGTTTTCTTGTTTCCCATTCCTTTCAACCCTCACTCTACCTTTTATATTTGCTCTGTTGGTCATAGCAGCGAAGCAAGACGACTCCATTTCTACATTTCCAACTCCATTATCGTGTGCGCTCTGTAGGTAATCCATTTTATCTTTCACAGTGAACTCACAGAATGCACCATCAAGTCGACCCTGACCTATGTTCAAAAGATAGAAAGGTAGACAATATTTGAATTTCATAACCAACAAAAAATAATTATTACTGTTTCTGCACACTTGGTTCTAAAACCTGAGGAATATCATTATGTTGTGAATTGCTGGACCAGTAGATGAAAAGTCCAATAGTAATGACCAACACTTCAATAAAGTTGGCGTGTCGTCTGGATTCTATTTGACCTTTGACATCCAGCCATTTTACCAGTATGTATGTACATGTACAGGCAAAATCTGACACGCCATCATTATCATGTGCAATGATTCATTTGTGTTTAAAAAAACAATCATCAAAACTGTCAACTCCACATGGCACAGTGATCATTTATCAGGTAAAAGAGAGTGATTAACTCAAGATTGAACTGGCAAAACTGCAAATGTTTTAAATCGAAAGACAGCTATCTCTGGATTTATTTCCAAATAAATGATGTAATATTCTTCTGACAAAGGTAATTTTTGTTTGCTTCCTTTTCAATATGAATAATGTATGATATAATTTTGCCACTGAATCAGTCTGGAATAAACCCAGAACGGGTGCAAAGTTGAGAGTTCAAAGTTCATTACCTTCATAGAAATCATCAGTTGACAGTGTTTTCTTGATGACAGCATCAAAATCATCACCAGGCAGACAACAGGATTGGACTTCTTCCGCCACCTCTTTGCTGAGAGTTGTCGGCCAGGATTTCATCTCACCGAGTATTGGCTGCAGTAAACAATATGAGATACATGATTATTCCTATACCTCAATTGTCTTGGTCCTTTCATAGACCCTTTTCTCGAGGGTCTATGGTCCTTTGTACATACCAGCCTAATACATTTTACAGTATTTGTTTGGGATTTTAAACATTTCAGCCCTATATGCTCAAATTTAAAACTGCATGGAAAGACTTCTTTCTTGCTATGAGTTGCTATCAGTGTTCAGTTCTGTAAGTCTGTCAATAGCGTTGATCGCGATTTCGGGTTTGTTACTAAATATAGCTGCAGGCGCGCGTCTTTTGGACAAATATGCTGAAATTCGGACAAATTTTGTTGTTGTATGGGTGGCTGTTGTTGCAGCTTGTAGTCTCAGTCATCAATTCATACAAATAAGTGTGACGCTAAATAGCCTTTCTAACACTAGGAGGTTTTATTTTCGTCATTTATGCGGAAAATGCGGACAACTGTTTATTTATGCATATTAATGAGAGAGAACAGTGACGTCATTTGCGATAAGCGCTATTTTAAGGCAAGTACTACCTGAATGTTTTCCATACAGTTACTGTGTAGGCCTGCAGTGACTGTATAAACCAAACAATTTGTATTAATAAAGTTTAGTTCCATACAATATTATTGTTTGGAAACTCAAGCAAAAGAAGAGCTGAGGTTATATCAACTGAGCATATCACAACGAACATGTAACCATGGCAACTATTCAGGTGGAATGAAAAGTTCTAGAAGTTCATGTGGCTTTGAAAAAAGACAGAAGGTAAAAACAGTCCTTCGATGGTAACTTACCAGCTGAAAGACAGGCTGAAATTTGTAGTTGACAGCTTCTTCAGAGATAACAACTGTACCAGGTTTCATGCCAAGACCCCCGGACGTACCGATGCGAAAGAAGACAACATCAGTACAGCCAGCATAGTGCATCAGTTTAATGATTTCATGTAACATGATTGACATCGACGGCATTCCTATTCCATGCTATCGAGGAAAACAAAACAGACATAGTATTGTAAAACTGTAATTTATTCAGTCACTTTCAGTATTTATTGAATTTCAAATATCGGTAAATGTTAGGTAATTTGTTTCTCTATTACAAAAGTTTGCAAACCTCTGAATTTTATTCTTGATTTGGTAAAGCTAGTATGGCTGAAAGTTTCATTGAAGAAAGTTTGAGCAAAAGTAAGTCTTTCACTTTCTAGGCGAATTACCTGTACATTTACTCAGGACTTACATTGATTGACAGTACTGGACCAACTTTGTACATCACGTACCGATCTGTGGAACAAATGTTGGAAAGGCTCTGTCCGGTAGGAAGTTCCATTCCTAGTTCCTGTAGCATGTAGTTGGCAAAGGTTTCCATTCTATGAGTGCTGCCACCACAACAAACAAACTGTTCAATAAAAAATAAAACAATTTAAAATCAGCTGTTATCAATATTGATAAATTGCCTTATCTCCAATTTTTGCTGGTTTTAAAGAGGATATTTGAATACCTGTTTGTTATAGATCACTTTCTTTGTGTGAGTCAGAGAATTCTTCTGCTGCCGGGGAATTTGTTTGGGGGTTGTTTCCTTCGATACAATTTAGTGCACACCTTACTCTGTTACTCAACAACAATATAGAAATAAGGGGCTGACCATTAACGTTTATTTATAAGCAAGGGTGACAGGAAAGCCAAAAATTAACAGGCGAGGCTTGCCAAGCCTGTTAATTTTGGCTTTCCTCTTGCCCGCGCCCGTAAATAAATGTTAATGGTAAGGGTAGAGTTTGTTATTTCCTTCATATTATCAATGGACCAAAAAAAAAATCAAAATTTATGAAAATTTCCCACGCGCAAGACAACGGGCCCATGAACTTGTATTGCACAAATGTCACTCACTGAACGGTGACGTACTGCACTGCATGCAAGCTCAGTGCAATACGCGACACACTGTCCTGTGCACTGTAAAAATTTTGCAAATCCAGGGATTTTTAGAAAAAAGTGTCTTAACTTGGCCCACAGGTGCTCTAGTTTATTTTGTGAATGATAATGATATTTGTATAAATCACAATTTACATTTTAGCTGTAAAGTTATGATGTTTACAATCTTATTCATATTCAATGGCATGTAAACAAACCATTGCTGTGTATTTGTGGTCAGCACGCAGTTCAGCTTGACCAATTAAAATGCGATGAACAACGCAAGGTAATATAATTGAAAACGTTTGTCACAGTCTAACCTACTCTGCATGACAATCAATGCTCACATTTTGTGACGTTTTCCTTTTCTTCAGAAAATTGCTGCAACTCACGCACAGTCAAGGTTCATGCATTACTAGGTCATACCAGTGGTCCAGACACTTCGTACCAAAACTAGGTGACACTCCATGCAAAGTCTTCCGGAAGATATTTTGTACCAAAACCCATATTTTATAGTACTACTTAATTATCCCATACATCTTCACCCCAAAGGATCCAAAGTATAATAGGTACCAAGGTACCAAAACCACTTTGCCAAAAGTTACCAGCTCATCCCAAAACCACAAATGGTCACAGTATAATGTTTGTAATTTGGATGCATTTCATACTGTGTGATGTTCTTTTGACTACCGAAAACTTTTTTCTTTTGCCAGAAACTACAAACGGTAGTGTTAATAGAAGAGAGAATGACAAAAATGTGCCGGTCACAGCATGTGTACATGTACAATCATAGTGCTACAAGTAATAGTGTGAGAAAAGTGTCCAGCTATGGGAATGCCATCAGCTACCACACATCTTGTATAGGGCTAGCGTAGAAGCATGACGTGTATGACAGAAGTTACAAATGTGTCTTGCAAGACGTCTGTTTCTAAAAATGTGCTCACTCTCAAGACTGTTTGCAGGAATTAGATTCGTGAGCAGTGGTAGATTATTTTCAGCTTTACTGGTTGACAACCACACAAGTTTGAAGCAAATTAAACAGAATTGGGTGCAATGGTTCTGGGGAGAAGCGACTCTTTGGATGAAGAGGTTTTGGTACATAGATGTTTTGGTGCAAATAGGTATGGAACAAGGTGTTTGTTGTAACTTGGTTTTGGTTCAAAGTGTCTGGCAAACTTCCATACCATGGGTACTTATTTTTACGGGGAGTCACACCAATATTGTCTCAATCCTGTACAGTCAGATAGCCAGCACAGCAGGAGCTTGGCACAGCTGAACTTCACGGCTCCGTTATTTGCAACAGAAAAGAAGAATTGATTTCTATGGCAATTGTGTAAACACTGAGCAGCTGTACCTGAAGTACTTGCTGAGCACCTGTGGTACTGTTCCACCACTGCGCTATTGAATCAATACATTACCTTCACATCACCGAACATTTTCGGTAGGTCATTGCCAGTGGTCGACAGACCAAAGTGAAACAGGATATCGTTGTCCATGTCTTTGAGATTTTCGTTATTTATCAGCACCCTGTGGGAAATCATAGTTACCATACATCAAATATTATCGAGTTACAAATTCAAAAAGTAAACCAAATGTTGTACCGAAATTCATCACACACCCATTCACGAGGAAGATATAACATGTATATAACACACTATGGATAGTATGGGCATGGAACCCGTTCACAAATATGTGGAGGGGAACACGGAACCCCTCTATCGAGCAATGGGGTACAAAATAACTGTCTCCCTCGAGCTCCCTCTCGGCCTCCATGATGAATGATCGAGAATGCAGTTCTTGCGACTTGTGGTGTAGAATATAAGGACCTTGATAAACATAAAATTGATTTTCAAACAAACCCCTTGGCAACAATTCAAAAGTTTCAATTTCAGTGAGGCGTCGACTGAACTGAGCTGAGTGGCAAGGCCGTGCGAAGACTTTGTGTGGAAACCGCCGTCAGGGCGTCAGAGGTCATCTGCTTCGAATACTATCACTAAAATTTGCATATTGTTTGCAATGAGTGTTCGCGATAGCATGAACAATATCCGCTTCGCGGTCATTTTGGCTTCCGGCTCCTCGACCCTCAACACTCACTGTGTTTACATACGAAGAAGCCACGTGCTGGTAAGAGATGTGTTCAAGCTGTCACCGAGCGCGGCGCGGGCAAGGGTCACCATAGCTGCTGTGCTGTCGCTCGAGGTTTTGCCTGGGTATTTGGGTCCACATCACAGGCGTTCTGTTGACTGCATGGGTAGTTTGCAAAGGTGTAGTTTGTGCTATGAGTTTATATTACGTTCCGACGTTCTGTATAAGGCTACAGGACAGAACGTCGGAACTCTTGGCACAAACTACACTTTTACAAAAGTACCCAGTCAACAGAACGCCTGTGGTCTTACAGGCACTTGGCCCGTCGCTTCGCGATCGGTACTGATTCACAGTAGAGAGAATCAGTACCGATCGCGAAGCGACAGGTCAAGAGCCTGTGTGTGGGTCGAACCAGTGCGATCTACGTACATACCCAGGCAAAAACTCGAGCTATACAGCTGTAGTAGTATTATCATTTCACTTCTGACATTAAACACCCTATATTTGAGGCCGATGACCGCAACTGGCTTTTTGCCCATAGCATAGCCCAAAAGGACAATTTCATCTCCATGGTAACAAAGACGTTAGTTTTTTAACGTATAATGAATTGCCTTTTCAGAGGTAAATGATCGGCGAATAAAATTACGTGTAAAATGACGTCTGCTACTAGCAGCTACAACTACAAATGACAACAATAATCGTGCTGTAGATCATTTAGTGTGAATAATTTATGATACCTTGGAGAGTCGCCGTTGCTACTGTCCAGTTTTCGGCGTTTCTGTTCATTTAGTTCGGCCATCGCTGTCGATATTACTCAGATGATGTCAACCAGTTGGAAGCTGTACGCTAAATACGATCCCTGTCAGCTTTCGGTATCTATCACAGGGTACGTGTCGACTGCTGGCCAATCAGAAGATATTGACCCTCACCCAGCCCCCAACTTGACTGCCGTTCCACCAATTAGAACTGCTACACAACGATTAGCTATTTGACGTAGCAGTGCAATGTGACGTCGGGAGGGAGGATCGGATCGGATCGACCGGATCTGCCGCAATGGAAGTGCCAAGTTGGCCGATTCGTACCGTGGAGTACCATACGCGGGTCAGCGGGTCAGTGAGATTGCAACTGCCATCGGAATCCAGTTTTTGGTTTTTTGCTATCACCAATTCGAGTAGGAGGAACTGTGACTTTCCGTTGGCCTTCGATTTTTTTATAGCTGAGTGATCACAACATTGAAATTGAATTTAATAGTTACGAGACTGTAAAGACACCAGCTGATATGATAATAGCAGACTTTGTCCGTTGAAGATGCAATGAGACGCATTTTATTTTCGATCGCCAATGTCGACCTCGTCATTCTCGGCCTTCGTCAACGACGAGGCTGAGATGCTAGACTACAATGTCACAGTCAAGCGAGAAAAAGATTTTGAAAAACTGCGAATTACAAAGTACGTGAACAACAAAGAAACTTATTGAAAAGCCATCATCACCTGCAGTCAGGCGTTTGGGGTGTTCCTAAAAATACCATTTTTCAACCTCAATCAAAAATCACCAGTATACATTTTGAGGTCCAGTAATTGCCAATGTGATGTAATACAATGTTGTCAAATTTATTTTCTTGTCAAGTATTGTTTTGCTCTTTTGGTCTTATATTTTATGAACTTTATTGCTAATTTTTTTTAAATTTTTGTTATTTTTATTATTTGTACAATAGTGTATCCACAGATGATATAGTAGTGTTGTAAAGTTGTTGTTGTTATTATTATTACTATTACTATTATTATTGTTATTCTTTATAACATTATATTAGGGAGCCTTAATTTTTTAAGAGGGACGCAGGAAATTGGGAGGGGTGAGTTTCCAAAACAGTTATGCAGGAGGATGTAAATTTATACAACAGATGGTTGTGACGATATTTTACACAAGGTTTGTATTGAGCTATTACAATGACAACAAATTGAGTGGACAGGATACACAATAGAAATAGAATGGTTTTATTCTATATGGGTATCAGTCTACACTCAATACAAACATGGTTCTATCCACGACAGCACTGGTTTTAATGTGAACAAACAAATCATAAAATTGCCAGGTTTAGCATAAAACTAAAGATTCACTTCTGGTATCACTATGACACTATTGATATGCAAATGTTGAACTGCATGTACTCCACATAATGGCAGTTTGAATTGATAAGATATGAGTACAACCTATAAATGTTGTCATGATTGCGTTTAACAATCTTTTTACTGATGGAACTCAACATGATTTAAAATTTTCACAGGAATACAAACTGCAGCAGTATACAAGCTATATCAATACCCCTGTTGCAGTTTACAGACCTGTGAATATACAGCCACATCATCAGTTTGAAGTTGAACAGTTAGAGCTAGTATGACGGTAAATAAACATTTCTGGTCGTGACACATTGCCTACAATTAATCAGTTGACTAATGATAAATCACGTTGAGTGTCACGTTTACTGATGCAGTAGCATGGTTTATCCGCATTGGATAGCTATTTGATATCAACATAAATACTGACAGACACAGTTTAAAGCATGGACTGGAGTCCAACATGCCATTTAAAACAATAGTGGCTGCTGTTTGTATACCACAATCTATATAGTGGGGCTCAACCTTTGTATTTTGTTGTAAAAATCTCTCTATAGAAGGGGTTGTCATATACAGAGAAAAAATTGGGGAATGGTCAATTTTTGCTTTCCACTCAATTTAAATTCCACCAACCTACCTATCTCCATGCAAAAACTAAAGGCTCCATTAGGCCAGAAAGAATAATTAAATTGTTTCTCGGAGTCACCGCTTCTATCTTTAGTATCTTTGCCAATTTGGATTTTTTTTAAATTGCAAAAAAATATACACTGCAATTGTTTTACTTTTAGGGCATTTTTGTTGTGCACATTTTACAGTTCTTGGAGCATGCGGAAATGTACAGAATTTGTTCTGTCAAGGCTGCATTCAGAAACACCAGGGGGAGAGATTCCCAAAAAAGTTTTCAGATTTTTTTTTGAATATCCCCCTTAACAACTCGCAATGTGTTCAAGTCCCCCTCCTGACTTGCTATAATTTTGAAATCCCCCCCCCTCCCCATCAAGGAAGGCAAAACGTGGCTGATATAGTGCTTCGTCCAAAAATATCAAATCATAATACATGGGAGTCTATTGGGCAAACTATTAACATTTGTCCCATAAAAACAAGCTATATCTCTACATTTATGTGTGTGCATAACACTTATAACACAGTCTTCCCCCCCCCCTCTACTGTCTATGGTTTGACCAGGTCTGTTAATATGTCACAGTTCATAAACAATGACAGGAAATGACTAATTAGCTGTTTCAGTTACTGCCACCACTCCTACACATACACTACCCTGCATACAAATAAGTTAAAGGTAAAAAATCTCTCACTCAGATGTGTGGGCTGTTTCAGTTACTGCCACCACTCCTGCACATTTGCAGGATTTCCCCCTTTTCTTTCCTCATTTGCATACTTTTGACACTGACATGTTCATTTGAACAACGTCACATCTCAACCCCTGCATCTACCTGTACACCAAATACTGAGATGGTAGCTTTGGCGGTATTGGCGCCTTTGCGTGTAACAGACATACATCCACACATACATACCCACATACATACAGACATACAGACGCCATCGACTCACCATATTAGCTCTTTTTGGTATTTATATAAATACTAAATATGAGCTAAAAAGATAAACTTCACTCACTGTCTCTGTAGCTTTGCCAAAGAAATCAGAGGAACATGATTTTTTTTTTTGGGGGGGGTGTTTAAATACATGTATGCAATGTATTATTATTGCCAAGGAACTTTCACGTTCCATACTATCCCTATTCACAGGATGAAACTATACCTCTCAAAACCACAGTGATTAAGAGACTGACCTCTGACATGTCAGTCCCCTGAATCAGTCATCAGTCTTCCATCTGTCCACGAGCTTCGATCATGACTACTCTATTTTTAGTAAGTCATTCTTTAATGAATCAGCACAGCTGGTTGTAAATTATGACAACTCAGTGTATCAAATTACAGGTCATGTCCTAGAAATCAGACCTGATTTTAGTACGTAACAGACATCATCGGTAAGGGACATCATCCGGGTCCGGGACATCATCCGGGTCCGTTACTTCCCACTATAAAGTAAGCATCCAGCATCTGGAAGCATCCAGCTGCCCGGACAAGAGACCTTGGCAAGCGAAGATGCGTAAGGAACTGTTCAGCTGCACTTCATGGATGGGTTTAACAATGTAACAGGGTGTGAAGATAAATGTATCTATAGTGTTTTTTGATAGTATGAGGAAAGAACACTTTGAAAACTCTACCATGGAGACAATTATTATAGTTTAGGATAAGGTATATACTTTTATAGTTAGCTAGTCTGTACTTTCACTTTCTGTGAAAAAACAAACATCAAAACTTGCAAACATTTTGCATTGGTGATTTAACATTTTGGAATGCAAGGGTGTACTTCAGTGTTGCAGCTATTGCAGGGATGGATCGATCTGTTCAGGGAGGGGAGATGGTTGAGGACATGCACATTGCTTGGGGCTTTTCTTTGTCCCTGCATTTCTCTGCTGTCAATGATTGGACACTTTGCCAAATTCGGAAAAGTATATGCACAATTCTCTTTTTCTAGAATTCATCACCTCGTCAATTTCTAAATTAGGTACTAATTTTTTTTGTAAAAGCAAAAAGGCTTGGGGTGAATACTCATCCACTAGTGCTGTACCTTGTTTCTGAATTTCTTAGATGATTAAAGCTGATCTGTATTTTAAATATCTCTCTCTCTCATTTTTCCTTTTTCCATTGTCTAGAAAATTTAACAATCAGACAAAACTATGAATATTAACATACAGTTAGTAACTTAGATTAGAATAACTGGGATTTTCCAAAATTTACAATTCTTATCAGTCACAAGGCATCATTGTTATCTAGCATAGGTATCGTTTCATGTTTCATGACCACGCTTATCACTAAAACTTTGTCCTTTTTTGTCTAATTGAGAGATAACAAGAGGTACAAAGGGAGACGACTGATTTTTATGTTATCATTCTTACATTCCATACATTCTGTCAACAATCCAAACTTTTGTTTCCCTTTATAAATACAATGCACAACTGACAGGCACAGACTTCATCGACTGGTTGATTTTTTTTTACTTTGTATTATTAAACATAGGGCCAAAGTCCCTGAAGCTACTATAGACATGGATACAAAATTAAGTATTTCCTGACTGTATGAAATTATCTCACTTAGGTCAACCTAGGGACATGTAAACCAAATATTAAAGCTGTCTGACCAGCGGTTTAAGCGACTCAACAGTTGACAGCGCTCTGCTGTGTTATGTAGAGAATAACCTTTTGTGACACATGTATTGATGAAGAAGGTGGATATCTTTGATAGCTCATTTCAGGATGGCCTGACCAAAAATGGAAAAAAATTCTGTAAAAATACAGATTTGCATATTTCATCAGACTATATTAGTCTATAACAGCAAATAAACGAGAGTTAATTACATTCTAATTAAAGTAAACAAGACTTGCTTAAATCAAGATTTACGTCATAAAAAAACAGCATATCTGTCAGCATATCTGTCAGGTTATAAAGAATCTTGAGCTTGTTATCTTTTAATATCAGTATTTTCATCCTACTAACCAAGCACATTTTAACTTTCAAATTAACATTGTAAGTAAGTTCTGTTGAATAAGTTGAGACTGTACGTACTCAGAGAAAGCACACTGAAGAGACAAATGTTTGAAACTTAAGAAGTTCAAGGTCATCAAAAGCATTATAAGGAATCATGTTACACTTTCATTGCACTGTTTACACAGATTGCATAATTGCTATAAATAGCACATGAGGAATTTTACAGCCCAGCTTTACCATAAAAACCCTATCACGTTGACCACTCTTTTAATTGACCACTCTATTTTTTTCCTCAAAAAGTAATCTTATTTTATCCTTACCAAGTCAACCTTAAATGGAAATTAGAACTTTCTCTATCTCTATTTATTTGACCACCCTATCATGACAAACTATTATGAGCAATTTCTTTTAGATAACATAAATGGTGGTTCAGAATATATCAAAGTTGGGATTCAGGAAAGTTGCCTTTACATGTTTTAAAATCCTCAATTCACGATGAACTGTCAAAAAAAGTTGAACTTTCTGATAATTCCACACTAAAATTATTTTGGCTTTGATGATTTCCTAATTAATTCAATTATTTAAAATTATATTAATTATTTTTTTCTGGGTGAATTGATAGGGTTTATACAGTACAAGAATTACATAAAGTCAAACTTTGACCAAAAATGACAAAAAAATTCCTTAAAAATACACATTTGCATATTTCATCACAATTTGAACAAATCTAAGTTGGGTTATCCCGAGGGACCTGTATACCAAATAACAAAGCTGTCTGACCAGCGGTTATGAAGAAGAAGATTTTTTACCAAAAACACCTTTTTTGGCATTAATTTGCCTATTTTCAACAATATCAAAAAATTAAAAAAAATAGTTTCTCAAAATCATATTTTTCATCTACTCAACAAATATCAAATCAGTAAGTACTGGGGTTCTAAAGATATTTGAGTGGACGGACGCCTCACAAACGGACATACATACATACATACATACATACATACAGACTGACGACGGACGCCGGACGGATACCCATCCCAATAGCTTCTATAGACTATAGTCTATAGTAGCTAAAAACAAAACATCTGGAGGAGACTGAAATATTTGCCTCATTGAGGTCAAATAAAATTATGTTCTTCACTTAAGGGGTGGTCAAACCAACTATGTGTTGTTTTTGATGATTTTTTGTTTCTTTTGTTCTTGAAGTTGCCTTTCAAATTATGCATTTTTCAGCATACGTATCATGCAATGCATTTTACAATTTTCCAAATTTGTAACTTTCTAGTCACTTAAAGCAGATCAGGACAAAATCAACTTTTACAACAATTTTCAATCTCTACATTTTAAGCCATTTTGACCACTCCCTCCAAAGACGCAAAGGTCCAAATGTACCCATTAACCCTTTACCTGCCAGACAGTATCACTTCCCCTTTAGCCAAGTCTGTAAAAAGCGCTATTGTGCCAAAACCGTACGTATTTTCACCCACGTGGCTTAGTACGTTACAGCAGCTTTCGTCTGTAAAAATCATGTTTACAATATCTGTCTTCAGGGATCTTCAAATCTTCAAGTCTTTATTAAAATGCACCATATGGAACATGTTTTGCTTTACTAGCTATAACCAACTTGACCTGATTTGAAATATGAACTTGGCAGGAAAAGGGTTGATCTACATAGCAAAATCACTTCAGTCAAAAAGTCTTTCCTTCCAAATTATCAAAGCTCTTGTACACTGTAGACTTATTTCACCATTCTATCATGTTTTGATCATGTATCAGTATTACCACTCAAAGGTAAGAGTGTTGATATTACACATACAGATAAATGCTTAAAAAGTGGACTTCTGTAGAAAAAATATCCATATATACTCTTGGAACCTGGAACAAGATGTCACCTCCAGCTGTTTTTCATTTTCTTGTCTTTTTTGAAAGTTTGTTTCATGCTCTGTTTTTTCCAGTGTTTGTTTTTCCTGTCAATGACTAGTTTTCGTTTCGAGCTTTTTCCTCTTCCGGGAGCTGTAAATTCAACGTTGATCTTTCTTCCAGACAATTTGGAGTGATGAAGCTCAAGCCCCTTCTGTGAGGTATAAGAGAAAATGAGTCAAAACAGTAGAAAGTGTTAGCTCATTCAGCTGAAACTTTTTATGTATTTTTTCCACAATATTTGTTCTGTTTACAAAGCACAGTTTCTTTTGCTTCTCTAAAATTCTTGTTAAAGGGCCAGCAGCTATAACTTATGATTTGTTTATTTTAACTATTTGTGTTTTGTATGTCAATTGCAATTTCTT
>LD347880.1:34951-67131 GCA_001465055.1 Ptychodera flava | reverse complement strand
CGAGGATATTGAAACACCAGCTATTATACAGCTTGTGAACATAGCATCCGTACATGTTAAATGCACTGTTGTTGATACATTTGAATTCTAGTCCAGACCAGAATTCACTTGTAAACAATAACAATGCAGTTTTCACATGTATAGGTTGAGTTGACAAGCTGAACACTGAGTATCTCAATATACTTTTGGGAGTAGGACAAGAACCTGTGGTTGACATTGAAAAACAAAAATAGAGCAGAAATTATCACAGGTTACAGCTACTGGCCCTTTAACCCTCATCATGCAAAGTTCAAGTGTCACCAATAGATCTAGTTGATTACAACCAGCTGGGCACATCAGTTACATTTTTAAAAAATTTGAATATTTGAAAGCCCTGAATATCTAGATATGGTAAATATGATTTTTTTTGGTGACCAAACCTGCTAAAACATATCATGTAGAACGATACACAATATACAGATAGGTGAAAATAGGTATATAGATTTGGCTCAATGTCGCTTGTTACAGTCTGGGAGGATTAGGGTTCTCAAGTGTTCAACTCTAACACAGCCTACATGTGTGTAATGTGCAATAGTATTGTTGCCAACAGACTGTTAATCCGGGGGCTATGCTTTATTTGTCAGGGATCAAATTACAGATATGGTAGAGCATGATTTATTGTGTTGGCAGGGCTAACATTTTATACTTCAACATGCTGTACAGAGGAGAATGAAAAAATGTATTTGTTTATGGAATAAAAATTCATGCCTGGATCTGAATTAAGAAATAATAACAATGCACACTATGTGATATGGGCTGTGTTGACAAGCTTATACTTTCTATTTCAATGTGTTTATCAGAGCAGACCTAAGAATTTATTTGATTCAAGTAGCAAATACACGTTCAATATCACAACAACTTATACTAGTCGGACTTGAACCCTTTTCCTGCCAGACAGTATCACTTCCCCATCAGCCAAGTCAGTAAAAAGCAGTATTGAGCCAAAACATGACATATTTTCACCCACTTGGCTTGGTATGTTATAGCATCTTTAGTCCAATAAAGTTTACAGTATTTATGTTTTCAACAGCCTTCAAATGTACAGTATTATCTTAAAATACATCATATGAAATATGTGTGTGTTTAACCATCTTGACCTGATGGTGAAATATGAACTTGGCAGGAAAAGGGTTAAACATGTGTTTTTGAAGGAACATACTATTCATGGAAGTATGTAAATGTTTACACAATTGTTTACAAGCACATACAGCAATGCTTTAAAGGGCCAGTAGCTGTAAATTCTGATATTTTTTTCACTTTTTTTTTCACATATCAATTGCAAGTTCTTGTTCTACTCCCCAAAGCGTGGTGAAACGCCACTACAGCAAAAAACAGGATGGTTGGACAGTCTCATATACATTACGTTTACTTTTTTGTACGTAGCATACAAGTTTTGTAGATAACACTGTAGATAAAAAGAGCCGACTCATTTGAGTGTCTGGATAGAACACACAAGGGAATTACTAAATTACTTGTTGAATTGATAGTAGAGACTGAAGTTAATTAGGACAGCACTCTGGCCAAACAAACCATAATAAAACGTAAACGTACTGATGTCAATCTGTTTTTATAGACACACAAAGATAAACAGTGGAGTGGAGTGTTACATGATTGGTATTTCACTCAAATGAGTCGGCTCTTTTATCTACAGTGTTAACTACAAAACTTGTGGGGGACTTACAAAAAAGTAAACGTAATGTATATGAGACTGTTCAACCATCCTGTTTTTGGCTGTATTTAGCTTGTCAACACAGCTTCCCTACATGTAAATAAGCTGTTATACTTTACGTTTTAATTCTAGTCTAGACCAGAATTCACTTGTCAACAATAACAGAACAGTACACACTTGTACAAACCGAGTTGACAAGCTGAATACTGGGTGTCTAAACATGCTTTGGGGAGTAGAACAATAAACTGTAGTTGTCATTAAAAACAAAAATATGATCAAAAGTTACATATACTGGCTCTTTAAGATGCACATCACCATGGTTACTGAAAAGAAAAAGAAGTAACCGTGATCTCACCTTTAAACTTTGTTGGTCTTTGAACTCTACATACGCAAATCCCCTTGACTCTCCAGATTCTTTCTTGGTTATGATTCGCACATCGATGACACCACCTGGTATAAAAATTGAGATTAGCAACAAAACCACGGATCAATAGTACCTCTGCCCAGGATTCTGTATGCAGACTTTTGCCACTAAAACAATCAATAATTTGAGAAAAACTGGGAAAACAGAGCATCAGTGCGTCATCAGTATATATAGTCATGCAAATACACCTTTAATATATGTGTAAATAAAGCTGTAATACACAGACTCTTTCTTGGGAATTAACAGACATACCGGTACAGACTCTCAAACTACCACTTTTTGGGGCTCATTTTGAAGTAAATGGACTAAATAAAGTTTTTACTGGATTATTTTTGTGAAAATCGAAAATATAATTTTCCCCATAGGATTAACCTGGGATGGCAGGAACCTTGTTAAGAGTATTTCATATTTTTGGCAGTTAACATGATTGGTTGGATGACAACTCTGTGCTCACTCTATACCTTTATTTTGTACACATACCTATGACAGATAACATCATTGTGTCTTCTAATTTTTGTAAACCCTTTGAGTCAAGAATTTCTGGAAATTTCTTTGCATGATCCCTGGACCAGTACACAAAACATGCACAATTTCCTTGCATTTAAAGACATTTCTTGGGCACAAATGAAGATTAGCAGACACAAATCTATGCACGCAGACTGGGAGTAAATGTTTTTTTTTCCAAGGACCTCTAGCAATGGACTCTACCCTGAACCCAACTTGAACCGTAACAACTCCCAATGTTGCCAGTGGTTGATACAAAGTACTATGTGTGTGAACCAATCAAATTTCCTGCCCTTCCTCAGAGTATGGACCTGGAAGGGTTCATGTATCTTCCAGTCACCAAAACACCTTTTCCCTACAAAATTCAACTTCAAAGTCACATATTTTGCTACAGTCACGCTTCCAATGGATTTTTACTCCTAATTCACAAATCTCAATATGTAGTTCATCAAATCAAATCAAAGCACTGAAATGGCATTCACTTTATATTACTACCTGTTTTTGTGAAATGCTCTTCCAACTCTTCTTTAGTTGTCTCATATGATAAATTTCCAACAAATAAGACCAGGAACTTCAATTTCTTGATCTTTTTCTTCACTTTGGCAGAATTCTGCTTCTGCTGCTGGTCATTATCCTGTAATTAAATAACAACTTCTCTTTACACATTCATTGTTCCGACTGAGTTCACAACAGTTTAATAGTTCTAGACTGAGACAATCTTAAGGCATGCACAGTGTACTGTATGCAGCAGCATGAATTTGAATTAAGATTATCAAATATAAAAATGTCAGACATTTTAAGTTATACTTTGGCTTTGCCCAATATGGCATGGTTGGGCCAATCTAAAATTGTGGAGGGGAGGGACTTCCTCCCGGAGGGGTGTCAGGATCATCATTGTTAGTAAATGCATACCACCACTTAATTTATAACAGATTTTAAAGCATACAACTGTCAGAGCTAGACATTACAAACAGATGTCCACAAGGTAAGGCTTTATTACACTGTTTCATCACTTTTTTATCTGGTTCTCTTTCATATATATATATATATATATATATATATATATATATATATATATATATATATATATATATATATAATATGCACACGCATAGCTATGTATGTTTGTATGTATGTGTGTATGTATGTATAGATGGATGGATGGATGAATGGATGGATGGATGGATGGATAGTTGCTGAATTTTAATTTTGCATTTATTATTTGTTTTTTAAAAATTTGCAATTTTTTCTGGATTTAAATGTTTGTTCCTCTCTAGTTTTTATTGTAAGTCAAATCAGCACTATCAAACCAACCAGACAAAAAAAACTTGTCTAGAATCTCTTCGCAACTGCAGAGATTTCTCGACCAAAACAGTGGTCCTTATTACAAAGCCTGTGAAAGAATACAGATGTGCTGGGCAAAATGCATTTCAAGTAAAAGTACAAGCATATTTTTTTAGAGTGAACCCCCCCCCCCCCTACAGGGGTAGTCTCCACCAGAGGCACCACCGTAGTTGATAGCGCTTTTTAAACGCTATCAAGTACGGTGGTGCCTGGCTGTGGTCTCCACTGGATCAGTGGATGCATCGGCTTGCACTGCATTGACTCCATTGAGTCGAATGCCTGTGTGTGATGTTGCAAGTGTAAGGCTGCTCGGGATGAAATTCACATGTTTGTCTGATAGCACGTCGCAAAGACCTTACAAAAGCCAGCAACTTCTCAGCTCAGAGTGTCAAGATGCATGAGATGAACTACTGTGTAATCTCACCTGTACGTTGGCCATTTTCATATGCTTTGACTTTTTATGTGTAAGTCTCGTTCAGAAGTGCAACTATAAAGTGTCTGTCTCCTTTTTCAAAAATAATATGAATACACTTTAAGATCAAACTTATAGTTTTTAATAATCTTCAGTTTCTTGTTGATGAAAGAATCATTCCTATCGTTCACACAACATTCACAGAAAATTGCTGAACAGCCTATGATGTAGAACGAGGTTGAAGACAGGGCAACACGATCGATGACCTTACCGTGACGTCATCGCTGTCACTTTATTGCACGTTACGACATATTATTTTCGCAGTAACGTAGCTGATGCAGCGATATCGCTGATTTTTAACTGAAAACAGTTAATGAGCGAAGTAAGTACTGAATATTTTATCTGTTGCATTTTATTGAGTTGAGATCGCTCAATATGACATGTCCATTAGATTTCTTGTTGATCAACGAGCAGACGGTACGGCAGTCGCGTTACCACCCAAATCGTTTCAGTCAATAGTGACAATACAGCCAGTAGTCTCCGATTTATTCCCGGGGTACGCTTTTTGTGACAAGAGGAACATGGGCGTTGTACTAGTAGAATGTTTGTGTCTTCGTTTGCTGGGATCATGCCATGCAGTATTAGTCAAAAATGCACCCGACAGTCAACACTTTCACTTGAGTCCAGGATAGTAGGAACGACCATGGCGACAGTTTTAGATCAAGAAAATATAACGCCCTCTATACAAATATTAAGTGCATATGTTAAAAATCTTTAAAGTTGGCCAATTTTCCATCTGTTGAAATGAATTTTGGCAGAATTGTAGACACTGCCAAGATAAATAAGACCAAGCTGTAAGCATGCATTTTAGAAAATTCTCAATAATATTTTAGATATGGCAAGAATAGAATTAAAAATTGTACGAAATTACAAAGTAGGCATTTGTCAGTTCAAAACATAGTGTTTGTTTCACGGCCGACCAAATCCATGCCCGGGACTGTGCGAAATCTAGCCGTACACATTGTAAAGCTTTGCCTATAGTTCATCACGAATTGAACTAATGTTACTGATAACCAGGTGAATTGATAGATAAACAGATTAACCAAATCTTACGCTATTGGTATCTCATTTGGTTAAGTCGCAGAAAAATCATGAAGACAAAATGTTGTCTTGTGTGCTTTTACAAAAACTACAAATCAGTCACTCCTGTATTTTCAGATTGTGCTCCTTACATTTTTCTTCTCCAACTTTGATTTTGTCACTATCTTTTTACTCAGACATCAGTATCCTCAGTTTTGGCGATAAGCCCGTGAGATGGCAATGCTAACTTTTAATAGCACTGGCAGGTGCAGGTTGTCCTTGCAAATCCCTGAGTAAAACAACAGCCAAAGCGCATGTGTGAAGGTTGCCCACTAGCGAAGATACTCATTACAGCGTGTCTCCAAGAATCTCATACTGAACTCGTTGAGCTGGAGAAAGTATCTCCTCTATAAAAGTGCAGAAAATTAAGGATGAAAAATGAGACGATTCGCTGAAGCCATGAATCTCTGGTCACAATTTAAATTTACAACACGCATAAATGAACAATTACTGATTGTCACCGATTGTTTCTGAAATGCACACTTGCATATTGAGCCAGAAAGGGGAAACAATTATAAGAATCACAGCTTCAAAGCTATACCTTTGTTCAGTTTTTTTAACAATTATTGTTCGAAAAGTACAGATTAAATTAATGATGAGGTTATGCAATTTACCTAACTAAAATATGTGTTTTTTAAATCTTTTACAATTTGAGGCAATAAATACCTTATGATGGAACTTCGAGTTCATTTTCAATCAAAATTCATAAAATTGCATTAAAACTACATTTAATAATCATTAATGTCTCTAATAGCGATAAATAATTGGTGTAATGAAATATCAACAATAAATTTAAATGTTTCAGTCTTGTCACTCGTCACGCTCACTGGCCATCAGTACATTTTAGTGTTGATCTGAAAGAATAACCATTTATCAATATACATGCATATTAAAAACCAGCAAATTCAATATTAATTAAACATATGTTTTAAAAGTACTTGTCAATGATTATTCATAAAGTTTTCAGTCAATTGTTAGGTCACTTTAATGTGTGTATTTTCTCTTCAATAGATATACATGCATGATATTTTAACAGATATCAGTAGCAGATATTGTTATATAAAACAAAGAATTTTTCTCTATCTCAAAACATTTTTGCATATTAACTGTTTTTCGGAATCTTCCCACTTAATATCAGCATGCTGTCATCGTTTAATGATAGGATTTTATCTCACAAACTTAATGCACACCAGAACTCCCAATAGACTCCCTATACTTTAAATGAACTTCAGCCCACTTAGTATACAGCATTGTTCTCTATGGCTATCATGTTTTCTAATGAGTACAGGTGAGGCTAAAGTGAATAGTCGTTGCTATGGCTAAAGATACAGCTCATAGGAAGGGGGCTTTGCTTTTTTATATGGTACTAGGTCACATTGTAGACATTCAGATAAGAATCAATCGATTTACTTTTACAAATCTGTTTCAAGTGTGCCATTCAAATCCCCTGCTGTTGTAAAAGTGCACTTTACATGTTGAAAGTGCGGGTTCTGTCAGAAATCGCACCAAAAAATGCAAAGAAAATCGTTACCGATGATAGACTAAAGAGGACATGAATTCAAAGACATATTGGAAGCCATCTATGCTGGTTTATTAAGTAAACGGTGGCTTTCTGTGAGGGAAATCCGCCTCCAAACTCAGCAATATGTGCATATAGAGGCTATTCCATTTCCCAACTTCCTATATTTCTAATGTATACTAAAGCGGCCATCGCCATGTGTCGACAAGCGACTGTCGCTAGAGGATAACTTGCATGTTATTGTTTTTGAAATACTGTGACGGTTATAACTATCCTGCACGACTATAACTTAAGTAGGCGACAGAAGACTGTCAACTGAATGCTTCCCTAACAAATAACTGGATTAAACAACCAAAATATTAACAGAATATTGTGAACGAAGTTGTCAATGATGATATCGCCTGGAAAGTTAATGTACTTCAGGTTTTCAGGTGTCTGCATTTCAAAGGCTATCGTACAATCAAATGACCTCCTCCAGAAGCGATATTGTCAAAATCTATTCCTTGGCATAACATTGTACGAAAATTTGTAAAATTGTTCAGGTAAGGCCGTGAGACGGAAATGTTAACTTCAGAAAGCAGGTCATACTACAAGCAACTTTCTCCCAATTATGCAATCAACTGTCGTTAGCAGTGTCAATTTTCTTTGATCAAATTTTCATTATTTAAGGCAGAAACACTGCATGCACGGTCACTTTTGGTTAATAAAACCCATTATTCTTAAAATTACGTCCCGTAAAATACTCGATCTCAAACTAACTTCGCAAATTGAACGAAAACGTGGAGAGCTCCACCTACCAGTACCTCAGCCGTTGCCCAGTAAGTCTAATGTTGCTCTGAAATGCATGCCAGGGCTCCCTGGCAACAATGGAATTTGGCATGAGTGTGCTTAGCAACAACGGAAAAAAACCACATATCTGCGTCTACGCCTGAAACATGGCAAAATTATGAGTTCTGGGACCAAACACGGCATGTCCGATCAGTAGCTTGGCTTTTTTACATTTGCATAGTTTTACGATAATCCGGCTTTTATAGGGGAATTTCCTGCTTAAAGTGACATTTGACAGGATGAAAACATGGGAGTAGGAGGGCAGACTGGTCGCCCCTCTCCCTCATCTAAATTTATCGAAATTATGAAAGAAATCATGTTTTGAATTTTATCAAAATTATGAAAGAAATCATGTTTTGAATTTATGCGACATTTTTGCGGAGTTAATTCACAAAAATATAGAAGAGAAATATAGTTCAGCTAGCTTCGCTTTGCTGAATTCATGAGCACAAGCTCAAAACAAACATAAAAATTTGTAATTTTCTATTGGGAGTTCCCAACAGATTTCCCCATGTGCATGTGCAAATTTGTAAATTTACTAACAAGCTTACAACAGTGCTAATAATAGTATCATTAGGGCTTGTACCATGCTGTCCGTCCACCAAAATATACCTACTTTAAATGAATGAATATCTTGATGTGACAGTGACTGATTAATTAAAATGTATTTATTTTGGCAACACATTTTCTTCCAATTCAACTCTGCAAGGATTCTGCTACATAGATGTAGATGGACCATTAATGGCACAGGTGCTTAAATCAACCAGTGATCGCGGAGCCTCCTGTAATTTACGTTTACAGGAGGCTCCGCGATCACTGGTTGATTTAACCCTTTCACCCCCAGTTCCCTGTGTACAGGTCCAACTTTACCATAGAAAACAATGGATTTGGGACAAACCATGGTGGTGAAAGGTTTAAGCACCTGTGATTAATGGTTCAGGACTTGACTTCCCTTTGCTACATCATTATTTGTGACAAGATTGAATATCCCTTTGTAGTGTGTACAACAGATGCATTGTTTTAATTGGTTTAAGGAAGAGTAAAACTTGTGCGGAGCTCAGCTAAAATTGCTTGATACGCAGTAAAACGTGCAATTTTGCGACCTTTGGTAGGAGCATATTGCAGAAGTACCTTTTGTGCTTTTTTTGTAAAAGAAAAACGGATGTTCCTTCTTAAAATCAGTCAACTGTGAACTAGAACGTGGCAGGTGTCAAGCATAATCTTGCTGTATTTTACACCGTGGTTGTATGCTAGCTAGATGAGTGACAGTTAAAACCAGATAATTAATTGTATGAGATTCTTTTCTGTATAGGACTTTTGCCAATGCCGTCATTGTTCTCTCATTATTATGAATAATATGCGAAAATAGATATTTGTCCCAATTTTTAGATTACCCTCTTTGGAAACTACGCGTGCAAGAATTATTGAAAATACACCTCAGTATGCGACTCCCAATGTTACAATGAAAACTAAAAGAGATGATAACAGCTCAGATTAGAAGCTGCAACAAACTCCACCCGTACAACACTGACAAAATTTGTCCACATTTTCAGCAGTAATGTCCAATGTCGCATTTGTGCAGCTTTTTTAGTAAAAAACCTGTAACCGTGAACAAGGGTGGCGCTATTCCTAGTAAAGGAAGAAATCTTTGAAATGGGTACATGGCCCCTTCCAATTGAAATAATTCTCCTCAGGTTTGTAGTTTTATGAGGTGAATTTGTCATCTTAGTTCTGTAAAAGTCAAATTCTTTATAATTCGTAGATTAAATGCAGAGAATGACAGTCATTTTGACTTTCATATGTTTGAGGCAATTTGCTCTGGTATTATCGTAACATTTACATGTTTACATGAAAGAGAATTTTCAAGTTTCCTCCAGCAAAGCTTGGGCAAAGTGTAAGACTTTCATTATGATATTACCTTCCACCACAAAAGCAAAAACAACTGACACCCACGAAAATTATTACTGAGAGATCCCTCCCTTTAGAGTACATGTTGCATGCCTCCTTTTTGAGTTTCAAATGTAAAGAGCTCCCTCAAGCATAGCATGCTAGAAGCATCCTTCAAATATGTAGACCTATTTCAGGGAACACCCAACGATGGGCTAAGTACATGTAAACTATTGGACAAGAATAGTTGTCAGAGTGTCAACCGTTTCACATTTTATAATTATACGTGTGTTTTCAAGCAATCAAAAGTAATGCTGGGTAAATTGGAAACCTGCCATATACGACACCAGCTCATGAGGGATTTGCATTCTAGTCGTCCAGAGTGAATTGCAGCCAATCTGGTTTATGAATCATCAGTGTCATATAAGTATGGTACTGAAGCAGCCTAGAGTCAGTCAACCGTTATTCATTTGAGTAAACAGACATGCATGATGGGTTTTTAGTTGCATGAGGCAATCAATTCATTCTGATTTGATTATGCAATAAATTACTGATTTGATTTGGCAATAAATTATTGACGTCGACAATTCTTTTAGTTAGTTGTAGGTGTGTTCTTCAGGAAATTGTTTTATTTTACTATATTTGTTTTTAATGTCAACTGCAGTTTCTTGTAAGGCTTGCAAAAGCATGTTTAAATTATGTAGTTTCCCACACAGCCTTTACATGTATATTGGTAAAATACACCATTATTGTTTACATTTGAATTGCAGTCCAGACCAGAATTCACTTATCAATGACAAAGCAGTTTTCACATGTACAAGCCTAGTTCACCAGCTGAATACTGTGTATCTCAACATGCTGTGGGAAGTAGAACAAGAAACTGTAATTGACATTAAAAACAAAAGTAGTGTAAAAAAATTATCAAAAGTTGCAGCTGCTGGCCCTTTGATCAAAGACTCTCTCCAAAGGAAAGAAATCATAATATACTTCTTATTATGTCTCCTCAGAAATTAACGGATCAAAAGTTACAGCGATGGCAAATCCTCCACCACCACCAAGCTATGAACAGGCTACGTCGCCTGCCTATCCACCCCAAGGAACCCAGGCAACGATCACGCCTACACCAGTGGACCCATATGCAACAGATTATAATACTAACTATGGCGGTAAGAACATTTGCTTTAAAGCCCCATTAGCTTGTCTATTTGCAGTCTGGGTACCAAAAAAACTACCATTTAATCTTTCGACAAGTGTTTTTGACTTCCGTTATTACGCCATATATTGCCTTTGAAAAATGTCATTATTTCAATCTATGGTCGTTGATTTGGTCAATTATTCATAGTTTGTGTGCACTCCCTCACAATGGCCATATATAACTTGCAAGTCAAAACTTATTTAGATATTGAAGTTACACATCATTCACCAATGTTTGAACATTCTGTGGCCACACATCAGTAGGTATTTTGACAGAAGTGGCTTTTGATTTCAAACTATTCTAACAAAAAGAAAAACGCAAAAAAAATAAAACCAGTGGGGCTTTAAACCCAATATTGGGTATATTGTAGGTAATTTTGGTTGCATCCAAAACGTTCCATATTTTGAACAATAAAAGTAACCTTATCACATACCATTAGCAGTCTCAAAATACAGTACATCAGTGCCAGAATTGATTGTTCCCTACAGATGCACCTTAAAGGTTTATTTGTGTTCAAGTGTATTGTGTATTTCTGTGGATTCATAATCCTATTAAACAACATAGTTTGATTCAATTACAAAATTGTGTTACAGGACCTTTGAGCAATTTTGTTACGTTTCCTCATATCCTACTGATTCATCATGTGATATGACATCCACAACAAAACATGAAATTGAAAAGAGGAGACGACTTCTGAAAATATGAAGGAAAGGAGATTTCTGGCAGGATAGTTATAAACTTTTACCTGTCAGACAGTATCACTTCCCCCATCTGCCAAGTCAGTAACAAGCAGTACTGAGCCTAAACCATATGTATTTTCACCCACTTGGCTTGGTGTACTATGTTATAGCAGCTTTAGTCTGAAAAAAATGTTTACAGTATCTCTGTCTTCAGGGACCTTCAAATCTTCAAGTCTTTGTTAAAACGCACCATATGGGACAGATTTTGCTCTGCTAGTTTTAACCAACTTGACCTGATGGTGAAATATGAACTTGGCAGGTAAAGGGGGTAATCTAAGTCGTTTTCGCAGGCAAGAGGTAGCTTGTAACTCTCAAACGTGTGCAGCATTTTATTCTGTCTGATTCACAGAGCAACCCACAACAATGCATGGCTGATGCAACCAACAAAAAAATCCAGTCCAATAACTTCAAAATCTGTGCTATGCTTTTATCCTTTATTTTCTAGATCCAGCCTACCCTCCGCAGCCTGTTGGATCGTACAGTACGTATGTGCCTCCATCATCTGTAAACTACGATGGTCCCAACCCAGATCCTCCACCAGCGAGTGTAGTTATAACAGCAGAGCAAGCAGACGCAAGTGATACCGCCATCGAATCTGGTGGCTTTGAAGCCTCCGGAGGCTTCTCAGACAAAGCAATCAGGAGAGTTTTTATCAGAAAAGTAAGCAAGCTATCTCACTGTTTTCTACAAGCATAATACTTGCTGCTACAAATCACCGGCAAATTTTATTCAGATTTTGCACCTTTGTGGATTGCTGCACTTCATGTTTGAATCCCTCAACAGGTTGTTTCTGTTTCAATCACGACATTCACATTTCAGAAGTACCATTTTTCAGGCTAAAAATTTATGAAAAATTTCAGACAAATTTGAATTTTGCTCAGCCACATTGAGACCTGTAACATCATAGGGAATTAAACTTAAACATATTCTTCACAATATCTGGTAGATAGACCTACCTCTGCATTATCTATTTTAACAATAAACATCGATAGTAACTCTTCAAAACAAAAATTTTAGACTGCCATTAATGTTTACCATTGTTTCATATTTAACATGTTGAAACGAAACCAAGTTATTAAGTGACAATGCTCAAGTCTAGAGTTAGAACATTTTTTGATACAGAGTAAAGTAGTCTATATTATACCCATCAGATCCTTGATAAGAATTATTACATATTATGCAGAAATAGGAACATACATGTCCAGTAATAAATAGGTTTAGAAGATGTAAACATGAAACAAAAAGAAAGGGTACTTTAATTCATTGTCATAATACTCAAGTAATTATCATAATGTCAGAGCCATTATCAAGATCTTTTTTTCCCAGGTATACCTGATTTTGATGGTACAGCTTCTTGTAACCATGGCATTTGTAGCCCTGTTTGTCTTCAGGTAAATGAACCTTTCATTCATATGATTTTGCCGCATTTCAATAAAACTTGATAACTTGATATGATCCAATGAAAAGTTCCACATATTGAGTGACCAAGGTAGTGTTTTTATGCATCTTTAATACAGCAGTGTTTGCCCAAGGTGTTGCAATTACAGATGAAAGATGAGAGGAGAGACCATTGGTAGCAAACACACATTTTATTGGGAATGTGAAAAAGAGCAACAAATAATCACATCTAGATACCAAGTTAATTTCGTCCTTATCCCTTGGGAAGTACCAGGGCTGTCTCTAATACTAAAACCGTTACTCAGATATAGGTTGAAGTATTTGAGCATTTCGAAATGTGTAAGAGAGACAATAAAAGTTGGTATACATGTAGGATGTGTATTGAGTCTGCACTGCAAATTTCTTTGATACTGACTACCAAAGACAGGATAAGCTTCACTTATCAATTGAAAGCTGATGCTGTTTTTGTTCCTTTCCTTATGCTAAAGACCCAAGTCAAACCAAAGCATATTAGTCCATTGTAAAAGAACATTCAAAAAAGCAAACTTCATAATATCACTACTTTCAGCAAATTGCTATACTGCTAGCCAAACGAAATTATCAATTTTTTTTGTTTTCTCTTTCATAGTTATGATGTAAAGGTATTTGTTCACAACAATTCTTGGATTTATTGGATGTCATAGTAAGTATGCTTCCGTTGAGCTCTTTGTGCTGTAACCCCTGATGTAGTTTTGCATTAGTTTTATTCTGACTGTACAGTGTAATTAATAATCAACAGTGTTCTCGACTGCTTGTAAAAAGAGCGATGGGTGACAAATTTACATAACACTTCATAATTTGCATATGTTGTGAAAATATATAATCGTTTGTGTCGTTAGAATGCTTCCAAAAAAAGTGGGTGTCAGGTCCAACAAAAAATCCTCGTATGGAGCATCCTGTACAATATCTTTTTCTGCTGCCAAAATCGTGTTAAAATATCTGATGTTCAACTTGTCACTGTGGCCTATTGTCCAATGTTATACTGTTCAGAACTGGATTTCAGTCCGGCAGATAAACATTTTGCATCGGCCGTTGTGTTTGCAATGCTGAAATCAAATTTAGCATTGGATGTAGCAAGCAAGCAAGACTTTCTCACCAAAAGCAGGGAAAAATCACTGAATCACCGTGAATAAATTTGTCTTACATGTATCTTTGTTTTCCTTTCTAGTGGATTATTTATTGTGTTCTACTTTGTCCTGGTGTGCTGTGAGAAGGTTCGCCGCAACTATCCAACCAATATCATTATGCTTTCTCTATTTGTAAGTAAAACATTGCTGTTTTACAGTAGCTAGTCTTCAAGTATTGTAGATGCAGTCTCAAAACTTATGCAATGGTGGAAAAAATTGAAAATTTTGAAATGATCTAAAATCACCAGTAAGACTGCTTGGTCTGGAGGTACTATAATAGCATGTCTATGGTCTCACCATCACAAGTAGACTTTATGTATAGGACATTGAACAGAAGGGCAAGTTATATAGCCTGCATTGTTTTATGAGAATGAGGCATTATAAATGATGGACCACAAAGGGACCATGAAGAGATTTGAATATTCCAGCTTCTATTACAACTTTAATGGTATACTGTCACCTGTTCCAATTTTGCCACAGTTACCATGGAAAGAGAAAATCTAACCAATCACAGATTTTAAGCGGGTGGCCGCTTTTTAAAAACAGCGCCGTCATGTGGCCATTTTGAATACCAAGGAATGCCCCTTTGACCATATATGGGCATATTTAGATTACAGGTGACTGTATACCTTAAACGACCCCCTGTCACTTTGGAGAGTTGCTCCACATTAAAATTGCATACTGATTTATGTGCTGCATTTAAGAAAATATACACTCTTCTTTTGCAGACACTGTGTTTATCCTATATGACAGGCACAATATCAAGGTAAGTGTGTTTTAACCTGTCCCAAGGGTGTGTCGTGTAGGCCATACAGAATTTTCAATTTTAAAAATTGTGTGATTTGATTACTGAAAAAATAAGATCTTTATAGTTGTTTTGATGTAGTAGACAGTTGCTTCTGTACCAGTACGTGTTAGCAGACTTTACCCTTTCAAGCACCAATGGTTTGTCCCAGTTCCATTGATTTCAGTTGTTACGCTGGAGTCCTTTACAAAGAAATGGGTGTGATAGATTCAAATGCAATTGTATGATGATATTCAGTGAAAGGATAGAGAGAGCGCAGGCAAGGGAGTTTGTAGTATGTCTTGCCAATTAGTGAATCATACTGCACTTAGTCTACAAGCAATGAACAAAAAGATGTATTCTTGTTGTCACGTCCATGTTGCTCTCCGTAAGTGACACTGCAAAGAAGCGAAATCTGCAAGACTAAGCTATACGGACCCTAATAAAAACAAGTTTACTTACCTAGTACATGCTTCAAAAGTGAAAGTCTTCAACCTTTTGCTCAAACTTTCTGTAACAAAACTTTAGATCATAAATACCTAAGGTCATCATGCAAAATTTAGTACAACAGAGCAAATCACCCAATGTTTATTGGCATTTGAAATTCAAATTAGCCCCCATCCTTTTGTTAACTCTATGAGAAAAAACTACGTTTCTGATTTTCACAAGATTTAGCCAGTTAAAACTCATGTTGCTCAATGAGCTTCAAAATGAGCCCTCAAAAGTGAAAGACAAAAATAATATTGTTAAAGTGTGAGAATTCTTATATAGAATATCACCCCCTAGGGCACCTTCTCCCTTGCAATACCATCTGTTAGTATTTCTAAAATTGCCCAAAAAAATTATAGTGCTTAATCCATGATCTTGTTTGTGTTACTTTGAATTGCATAGTGAATACCTTTATCAGAAACACAATATATTGTGTATCTCCATGTGATCATATTTACTTCAAGTAACAATTGGCATTCAGTGTCCTAAATTTAGAGAAATTTATCTGTTCATAAAACAATGTCAACTTGCAAGCTCTGTTCTCTCGCCAAGAAAATCCAAAGCACAGTTTCTTTTTCTGTGCTGTATGGGCACTATTGTCCCTCTGATGCAAAATTTTGATAGTATACTGTTTTGTTTTCACTTTTCTCCAGTTTCTACGACACACAGTCCGTATTAATTGCTCTGGGGATCGCTGCAGTAAGTACTGTTTATGAAAGATTTCTCAACTTCAGACCTGAAATCATCTCCAAACACATGAAACATGCCTGGACACAGAACAGTCACGCAGTTCTAAGTTGTAAAAAGTTGATATAGCGGTATGGAAATTCATCAATTTGAACTTCTTCAGCCATCGAGTGTGTTGTCCATATTTGTCTTCTTTGATGTTCACGTAAAGCAAACAATCTTAACCAGCAACTGAAGATGATGTTTCAATTATGGCTGAAAAAAAAAGTAACGACAATGCTTCAACTGAAGTATTCCTCTGCTGATGTGCAAAAGCTCAATAGGTATATATTTGATTGGAAGGTTTTGATTATTTACAGCAACTTAGGGAGTCTTAAACAAGACTACTGAGTAGCTGATTGGTCCTTTGGAAATGATTCATTAATGTAAATGATATTCAAGCCAACAAATTAGCTACAATCTTCCAAGCTGCTGCATATTGCCAAAGCATTTTGCTGTGATTTTAGTGTTCAGGCATGAATGGACTCAACTGGTCATTTTGCATGTATTTTTTGTATTGAAAGTCCATGCTTTCAATGCACAGTTTTTTGACCTGAGACTTTTTGTTTATGTGTCCTTCATATGACGATGAATTTTTCAAGTTTATTGGCTTGCAATAAAAAATACATTTTTTTTTTATTACATGCCTCGATGTGAGTGCAAATCAGTGCAGTGATTTGAATAGGAACATCCAGGGAGTTAGCAGGCCGGTTAACAATGTACTGACCGGTTTCCATGGTTACCCGGTCCAGTGAAGCCCTTCAACGTTTTCGCAGTCAAAGTAGAGGCTTAATGCTAGATGTAAAATATCCATACATGTACTGCTATTTTGATTTTCGTTAAAATCTGTTTGATGCTGGTCGATAATTGTAAAATTGTTTGAAAATGCCCTGCATGTAACTAAATGTCATATAGCATTAACTGTGAAGAGGCATGTAATAAAAATATTATTGCCTGAAAACATGGGTTTATGTACCCTCGCAGTAGGAGACAATTTGCCCTCCTTGGCGTTGGGCAAATTGTCACCTGCTCTCGGGTACATAAACCCATGTATTCAGGCAATATTATATAATACAAGTTTAATATATTTCTCACTTGCCTTGATTCCCCTACCCCCAACCACCCCCATGGACATGGAAACTCACTTTTGATTGTACCTCAGAGTGAGAGAAGTGTTTCACAAGCCATAGCAACTAAAATGCATATTTCCTTCCAATTCTTAACAACCTTAGGGAGTCTGCCTGGGAGTGACTATTTTCTCAATGCAGACTAAGTGGGACTTCACGACATGCGGTGGACTTCTCTTCATGTGTTCCCTTGCCTTGTTTCTCTTTGGTTTTGTCTGCATCTTCACCTACAACAACATCTTACAGACAGTCTACGCTGGGCTTGGTGCATTGCTGTTTGCTGCGGTGAGTAGACTACAAGAATCACCTGTCATGTATACCTGTTGGTACTCCTTTGATCAGTGTCCTTCAAAGAACTGCAATTTTTAAAGGCCAGTAACAATAACTATAATCACACTTTTACTAATATTGTTTTGTATAATATCAATAGTGGCCTCGCTTTGACTTCAAATTCACATTGGCCACAGGAGGGCGCTAGACTTATGAAAAGGGTCAATCACAAGTTCTTGCTCTACTCCCAAAAGCATGTTGTAAAATCCGCTATTCAGCTTGTCAGTACAGCGCCCGTATGTGTAACATGCACTGTTATTGTTTACATTTGAATTCTAGTCCTGACCAGAATTCCCTTGTCAGCAATAACAATGCAGTTTACACATGTATAGGCTGAGCTGACAAACTGAACACTGTGTATCTCAACATGCTTTGGGAAGTAGAACAAGAAACTGTATTTGGCAATAAAAACAAAAACTGTGAAAAAAAATTGAAAGTTACAGCTACTAGCCCTTTAAACATGCCTCTTTAGGAACATCATCGAACAGAACTTTTCATCAGTGTAGTAAAGTCAAGATAACTCTTCTAAGTATTAACCTCTTTCATACTTCAAATTGCATGTTGCAATACACTAGGAACATTTTCCCTGGGGAAATTTCCTTTGACCTGACTCCCCTATCACATAGTGGATAGATCCACTGCCAAACATGGCAAATAATCACATACCAAACCAATCAAGGGAGAGTGAAAATGCTTTGAACTGTTTAGATTAGTTCATTATTTTCAATGGCATGATTCCAGTCGACTGACACGGGAACGTATAACCCTTTCACCATCATGGTTCAGCCCAAAGCCATTGTTTATCAATGGTGATGGTGATATTACAGGGAAGGGGGGGAAGAAGTGAACAGGTGAAGGGAGACAGGCCTTTGAAACATTATCATGAACAATAAGAGGTTATGATGCCCTTGTACCACCCATTACAAACCTAAGATACCACAATGTGATAATAACACCGAAGTTTGTCATACTTGTGATGAAAGACTAATAAAACAGATAAATACATACATTCATACATGCATAAATACATACATAGATACATATATACATATATACATACAAGGTACGTACATGCATACATATATACCTACACTCTACATACATGTATGCACACATTTGTATTTGTACCTACATATATACATGCAAACATAATGTTATTAAATATGAACTAGTTCAAAGAGATTTGGTCAATCCTACATGTATAGAATGTTAGACATCACATAGACCGGCTGAAATGGATCTTCAATACAGTTTACATGTAGAAATAAACTGCTTTAGCATCTAATAACAGTGTCTACATGTGTTATTGAGGCATACATTTCAATCATGTGACATATCATAAGTATCACATGATGACATCACATGATGCCGCCTTTTTTCACCACAACAAATACATCTTGCGACTCTGAAAATATTCCTTGAATCTGTCATGCTGTCAACATTCCTAGAATGCCATTCATTCCGTATGCTAATCCAGGGAATTCTTGTGTCTGTGTCTCCTCAGTTCCTGGCATTTGATACACAGCTAATCATGGGAGGAAAACGCTACGAAATCAGCCCAGAGGAACACATCTTTGCCGCTCTCAGCCTCTACATTGACGTGGTCTACATATTCCTCTTCATCTTGCGAATTGTCGGCGGAGGATCAAATAATTAGGGAAGTAAGCCAGACACCAAAATCGCCACGAGAGTGGTCTGAAGAAATCAGAGGAATGTATTAAATATTTTCTTTTGCCCATAATTCATAAATATTCACCAAGTTTATATGTTCAGGGCAGTTTTCCACTTGTTACCGTAGACATCCTGGTGCTGATATTCACATAACTTTCCCAGATATTCAAAAAGTCAAATTTTGTTGGGTGGGGGGGAATGATAGAAATTTCTCACCAAGGCAGCTTTTTCAACTTCAAATATTTCAATGTGCCCACAAGGCCTGTGTTGTTCATTTGCAGTGTATGCCAAACACAAATTTTGTGCATTTCCATTCACAGATTTCTGTAAAGAAATGTTAAAACGTTGCAGTATGGCATTCAATGCAGCACAATGGAGGTTTCACAGGCACTGATAATGGAGAAATCAGATTTGATACTGATGAATCAAGCACAATATTTTTCAAAGTTCCCATATCAATTGTATGTCAGCTTGTACATACAGTGTATTCTGTATTGTTTTGCCAATACTGTTCCTTGGTGGCAATATTTTGGTCATTTTCATAATCCTATTGAATCATGGGTATGATTAAACTTTCTGTAGTATGTACACAGACCTAATTCAGTGGTGCATTGATGATACATTTCGAGTGTTGATTTCTCAGTCCTAGGCCAAAAAAAAAGTTGTTTCTGGTCCTTGACATTCAGCAAAAGTGATGCGGCAACACAGAGTTTTTCCTTTCTTTCTTTCTCTCTTTCTTTCTTTCTTTCTTTCTTTCTTTTTATTCTTAACGGGTTTTTCCTTTCTTTTTTTCTTCTTTCTTTCTTTCTATTCTTTTTATTTGGCACTATTGATACAACAGTTGTCTTTTATCACTGGCTGCATATAAATACTTCCTTTTTCTTATTAGCATTTTTGGACATGCAAACAGAGATGTTAAAGATTGCTGTATTGATGAGTATGTAATTCCCAAAAAAAAGACATGACACGCAGGTTCTGAAATGATGCCTGCGGTGACCAGAAACAATGTCTTTTTTATCCATCTCAATATCCAATTTTGTTTTCTGGAAAGTCATTAGATTTCTACTGACCATTCATTATCAACATATCTTTTAAAAAAATATTTCTGTCCTTTATGGTATCGATATTTCTTGAAATGAATTTTTGTGTTGTAATCTTTCAGTAGTTCAAATAGACATATTCTTATGTACACACAAGTCATTTACTACTGCATAATACAGCGTATGGTGAACATTTAACGATTTATAGACACTAGTGCAGGTGAAAGATTTAGACAAGATGGTGTGAAAGTCTGTAGATAGAATTTCCAGAAGGCAGCTCCAGTGTTTTTCTCTATTTTTTTTTAAGTTTATTTCATTGTTTAGAGTATATAAAATGCATGCCATAGTATTTCTAGATTAGAAAATTTTACTAAAAATGCCAACAGATAATCAGAGTGTATATTTTATATTCTACTATAACACTATTTGTTTATTTTATGGAGTATGTATAGAAAAGTTTTATTATAGTTCTGTGTCTCATAATCAGACAGCAAGTATGGATATTTTCAGTTTTTCTTTTTCACATACACTCTCCTATTTACTTAGTTTAAGAATTGGTTTAGAGTAAGACTGAAGTATTCTGGGTTGATGCTGGTTAATATTTTTTGGACTACTCAAGGAGAGGTACAAACACATACTGAAACAAGGCACAGTAGACCCACAATTCTTCAGATAAACCCTCAGCTAGTGATTTGACACTCTGTCCAAAGGAGCAGTTGAATAAGGTCACTTTATATTATATGCAGTGCTCTCCACAGATTGGAAAATCAGAGGGATGGTCAGTTGACATAACAAATATAATTAGCATATTCCTTTGTTGTGAAAATATATGCTTTTGTATGTTTATTAACATATGAATAGATTGCTGGAAGAACAGAGGGGTGGCTCGTTCCTGAAAATCACCCTGTGGAGAACCCTCATATGTATTCACAGGGTATGCAGTTAGACATAGCTTCTCTGTATTGCATGGTTTTGCAGCAGAATCAAGACTTGGCACGATATGATACCTGCAATTTTAGCTCTGTTTTTCCTTCCATAGGTTTGCACAAAATTTTTTTCCCACAGTTCAATGTAGTAGCACACAAGAGCGAGAGGTTGATCAGATTTGTCTTAACTGTGGCATGGCAGGGTGTTTATATTGATTGCAAATGTGTCCTTGCCACATAGCCCCAGGGTAGATAGTGGATAAAATCTACTTTCTGCTGACGGATTAATCTGTGACGGGACTTGTGTAAATCTTTGAAGAAATGATAATGTACCTATGGTTGGAAAGCAATGGACTTGAACACCCTGGGTGTGAGCTAACTCAAAATAAGGCCAACATTGATCTGTTTACCTTATCAATACCAAAACACAAGAAGCCGTGCCACATGGCTGAGATAACCCTGTCACCCCCATGCCATGGTACAACCCTGTTGTTTTCAAAAGGCTTGCAGGAGCTGAGCACTGTCACAGAGGGACGAAAGCATTATTCAAACAAAAATTACACACATTCCATTGATATGTCACATTACTTAACAAGCACAAATGTTCATCTCCTATTTCTTCATGTAATAGTAATTCTCAAGTGGATGATATTAAAGAGAACATGAATTTATAACATTAATACTTTAAAATTTAATTTGGCTCATTAAATAGAAGACTTTCAAATTTTCCGTCACTTTTCTATCATACTTTACATCTACCATATTGTAATAAACTTGTATGGTTTCAATTTTAATCAGGTGGTAATTGTAAATATAATAAATGTATTTAAAACTTTTCGCAGAACTTTTCATGTAAAAAAAATGGAGACATAATTGTCATATATATATAATATTTTTCAATTCCTTTCCATCTTCCTAACCTTTGTACTTACAAATGGATTGAAGTGATGGTTTGTGTCAATTTATGTGCTTCAGGATTTTAGCAAGGAAGATCATTTTTACGAGAGCTTAACTAATTTTGCCGTGAGCCAAGAGCAAGACCCGTTGATGAGATTGCTCAGTCAGGGAAAAATAATGGATTTCTTTTCACAATAAATTATTTAGAGTGCAGTGCCGATCTATGTTACAGCTATAGAGAATTCAGAACTTCATCTTACATGATAATATTGAAACTGTATCTGTCCCACTGTTTGCTACACCAAATCATGTCACTGTGAAGCCTACAAGAGGGTAAATTTCAGAAGGGTTTCCAATGATATTAGCCAAGGCCGCATGTTGGTTTATAGTATAGCAGTCTTACCAAGTGCTGGTGGCAGCATCACCACAGTTCCACAACAGTGATTCTGAAAATTATCAAAGTATTATTATTTGATTCTCCTAGCCGTTATTGTCTGCCAGTACTTAGCAGGACCATAGACAGTAGTGCCTATGGTAGCGATAAGTTCAGCAGATCTAATTTCATCCAAATTAGGTATTACGGTGAAATGCCGTGTGTAGTCCATCTAAGCTTCTACAATATGAGTGGATTCTCCATACTTATTGAATGAATTTGTCTTGTGTCATTGATGTATTTACAAATGATACCAATTATTTTGATAGACGACCGAAGGATCACATTGAACAATAGCTGTATTGTCATAATAAATTTTCAAATTCCCTTGTCCCTGTTACATTGTCATTTTAAGAATAATATTGAAGTGAAGAATGTGTCAGATCTCTTATTCTATCGCAAAATTGTCTGTCTTTGAACGCTTCTGTGAAAAGAAAGTTATTTACCATAAAATTTATTGACTCCAGAGGGATAGGGTGCCATCTGGAACTGGTGATTTCACAGGTTTTCTAGGTTTAATCAGTTAATGTATTTTTTGCCATCTCAAGTGGTGTACACTGCAATATTTTATATAGTCTTGTCTGAGAGAAATGTTATTTTGCATACAAAAGCTCAGTGGTGTATTTCAATATCATTAATGTAGACGTTTAAGGGGAGTAGTTTATTTGCTTTGTTCAAATGACCAGTCCTTTATCAGGATGCATTTCGATCATTTATCCAAGTAAGGTAGTGAAATATGACATATTATGTAGTGACTTTTGGTGGTTTCATAGAGTCCTTCATTTTTCCACGAAATCATGAACGTGTAATGTTCACAAAACTCAGTGCAGAAAGAAAAGAACACGCAAATGGTTTCTTCATGAAGACCAGTGGAACTAGTGGAGTGAGAGGGTCAAACTTAACATATGCAGGCATACATAGCTGTACACCTGTTAGCACTGTTTAGATCACAAAATGCCAAGAGGTGTTTGGCATAAACCAGGCAAAACTTTCATACACAAAATATTATCTTTGAGTCTTGCCCATACTGTATGAACAGAAGATATAAGCCAGGCAAAATTTTCTTATCCAAAATATGATCTTTGAACCTTGACAAAACTGTATGAACAGAAATATCAAAGCTGTGTCATTAGTTCCAGAGGGCCTGCAAAGGCGCCCTCTAGAACTCTTGGATTTGCTCTAGTTTTCTGGTTATTTCTCATTTTGCATTGTGTTTCATCTTGCTTCGTAGTATGACAGATTCCATGTTTTTTTTATGACTTGACAAACACAGCACACGTTCAACTTCTACCAGTAGCCCACTTGTTAATGAGCCCCATCAATACTTACTACCCATATACCGTAGATATATTACTAGCACTTGAATTCTTAGAATCTTTTTTGACTCTGTAAACTTTGTAGTGATTGTGTTATGAAATTGTAAACGTTATTTATCAAAAAGAAAAATAACCAGAAGCCTATTTATACTCAGAATACGTTTTATGTACGTACATTGAAAGTTATACAGAGCTGAGTTGAAATTTTTGTCCTGATCCATACCCCAGAATGATGTTCCTTCCTATCAAGTTTCCCAGTTCCCCCAGACCAAGCAACTCTTGCCTAGCACTGTGGTTTATTCCAGCATTATGATATCCCCATCCCTCAGCCCCAGCCCTCAGCATTGCATTTCTTTCCTACACCCTTCTGATGTCTCTGCCAACACAGTTGGTTCTAATTTCTGGTTTTCCAACCGTCGCATCAATAGTTAGTTCTCAAGTTAAATGACTTTATTCTACACAGTGTTTCTTAGTTTTAGTACCCTTCATCGTCTATAGTATAAGTTAAATTTTGTAAAGCAGTATTTTTGTGTATTTTGAGTTTTCTGTATTTACGACACCATTCATACTCAACCTACCCTGGTGGTTTCTGTCAAATATTTTAATGGCAAAGCTGATATATTTTGGTGGTATTTAGATTCCAAAATCTTGAATGACTTTGATATTCCAAAGAAAAATCACAATAGCAGAATATACTTACAGCATGTCACATGTCAGTTGATAGTTGTAATATCCTTGAGCAGAATAAGTCTTAAGGCATGTATTATTTGCCCAATGAAAATATAATCTTTCTGTCATTGTTCAAGTTAACACTGTGCAATTTTCTTAACAAGTTACCGTCTTCACTTTGACAGTTTCATGTTACCAAAAACTGTTACTTTTTACATATTTATGTGGCTTAGTCATCGTCAATTTGGTTCCAGAGAAATTTGTGCATAATTTTAATGTACTGCTTGAAGTCTGAAGTGATTTTGGTGCAATTCACAGTAGATGTATTTTCTTATTTAACTGTCGTATTTTGATAGTGTTGTCTTCTTCACTGTCCATTTTGGGGCATCAGACGATTATGGGAAGCGATGAGCGCCCTCAACAGGCAGCAGAGTTGCAACAACATTACGTAAAACTTCACAGATTCGGCTTGGAACATCCTTTGTAAGGTCACAACATTTGCCAACTGATATTTTTCACATTTCCCGACTACTGCTGCCGCTAAATGCAGTCTAACAGTTTGCTGGATGTCGCTGATGTTGCTTTTACATAATCTAATTCATACCGATTCTCAATTTGTTAATTTGTATATATTTTGTTATGTACATGAATATTTTTTTTTAATTTGATTTATCGTATGTAATTGATATGTAGATTTGCTTCGAAGCTCTAAAATAACAGCTGTATGGAATTTTGACTAGATGGGGTCAAGTTGGCAAAACAATAGATAATCCTTGACAGAATTATACATGAAAGGCTTCTGTAGCAATAAAAATAGCATATTGCCAAGTTCGCTAGTTTTGTGTGGTCGATGTTCATGATGTATACCAGTGCACAATCTAAGGTGCATTAATATTCTCCATTGATAAAGAGCCATTCCGAGTCAATATCTCGGATTAGGCATACTGAGACAAAACTTTTCCAAGTTCCATTCCCTAATCCTGGAAGTGTGGAATGTCTCAGAAGCTTGTGACTTTCTGGTTTGCTGAATATCATTACTATCATTGAGTTGTTTCAAAACAGCCAATCAGCTATTGAATGGCCCTACTTCAGACTCCATAGGTTACCAGGAATTTTTAAAACATCACTTTCTGCTCTCCCTGCCGGTGATGTACGTTAATGGCAAGGGTCACTGCTGACTGTGCCCTTCTGCTGTTCAACGATACAGGATGCCGATGGCAACTGGTGTCTGTAACGTTCTAAATGACAAGATAATGTGAAAAAGTCAAAGACTAATGTGCACATCAGAAAGAATTTGACCCACTATTTTTCTGATCTTGCCAACCCAATGTATTGTCTACTGCTCCAACTGAACACAACTTTCCACCTTCCGTAATGTTGGTGTATGATCATGGCAGGGAGCAGCAGACTTGACAGTAACTGTACACAATTACCTTTCATAGTAGACATAAACTTTACTTAATAATTTTATTGTATTCAGTGAGTGAAAATGTTCACTATGGAGCCAAAAACTGCTAATAGCTCAACAGGATAAGGTAATAATTTCTGGTTCTATCGATATTTCATCAATATCATTGTCATGTTGAACGACCAAAATTTATCAATGGTTTACCACCAACAGTTTAAGGTCTTATTGAGCATATTCATGATGACAAATTGTAATGTGTCACTGTTTTAAACTGCAATTAATTCCTAGCTATTTTTCACACAACTGTACCGGTATGTATAGTATCTTAATATAAGTCGATATATCGAAGTGTGTAAGGATCACTGTTTTAGTAGTTTTCCTAGTTTTAAAGCATTTTTTTTATTTTCACAACAACTGCAAGGAAATCCTACTTTGGCCATCATTTCCCGTGCCTGCCATTCAAGTACAAACTTTGTTGCAAAGTATACTGCACGGTTGTCTTTGTAATTTGCATAACAAAGTCATAGTCTGGCCTTACTTGAATGTCACTGTGTCCAACTGGATTTGACTGCAATTTAGCTCGTTCCAAAGTGACCAACCGGACATGGCACGCCAAGTACACTGACTGAATTTTATGTCCCGGTCTTTGGTAGTCCGTGTGTCTACCATTTCATGGATTTTGGTCTGTGGACGCGGGACTACCGCTAAATTCGAGCCCTAGTTACCCATGATCATTGCCATTAAAGCCCCTGTACCTGTTATTCTTGAAATTTGTTGACTTGAAAAAGGCTTGCTATTTTCTCTGGTTTTCTTTAAATTCTACAAATTGAAAGTATATAGTCCTTTACTACTGAAAAATTGGACAATTAAATTTGAATTTTAACCGTTATTTTGATTTCCCGCCATTTTTAAAATCTGGAAATATTACAAAGAAAACAAAGCATATGATGTCCCAGTGGAAAACTTTCAGCACTATGCATTATATTTGACTACTCTTTTGTTTCTGTGAAGATTCCAATGCATATACGCATGACGTACAGTGTTTTTGCTCCATTTGCATGAGGGCGCCATTTTTTGTTTAGGCAAACGTTTATTATTTATCTTGCTCAAAATTGCACACGTGGACAGTTTAGTCTACTTGTATAAACACCCCTCAATGAGTACATTCCCACCAACTTGTTTTAGTTTGGAAGTAAAATCACAAAAATAATGCTAAAAGTTACAGCTATTGGGCCTTTAATGTACATCACCAGCAGGGAGAGTGGAAAGTGATGTTTGGTTGACATACTTTGCAATACGCCAGTACAGGTAAGTCCAGGAAATGGCAGGTCAAATAGATGACCCCCTTGACATCTTACATGTGGTACTGCGGAATGTAAAGCTATGTTAAAGGAATTTCAATAGTTTTCAAATATTAAAGCTTCTAGACATGATTAACTAATTCCCGGATTTTTAAATTCTGTTACTTACCAGCTATCAAACAATTAACAATCTCTGATGAGGTCTCAGCTTACCTGGGAAAGCAAATGTGATTTTGATCTTTAAGAAAGGAAAGAAAGGCTACCTTGAAAACTACAAATCAATAAACATTATATTAAAGGCTGAGGCTATTGCTACGTACGTGGGAGGGTTGCACTTTATTTGCAAGCATTTTTGAAGGGCCATGCATTTGCGGGAGTGTCACTATATTTTCCGCAACTATAAGACGGTAAGATTTGGCTGATATAGTGCTTCACCAAAAAATATCAAATCATAATACATGGAAGTCTATCAGGCAAACTATCGCCAATTTTTCTCCACACAACAAGCTATGTCTGTACATTTATATATGTTTGAGAATATAATGTATATGTACTTTGCTTACAGTGGGAAGTAAAACGTGCATGTGTGTACAAGAAATTGGATTTTCTGATTTCATTGAAAATGTTGAGTCATTAAACATGGTAGTCTATGTTTTCTATAAAATGACGACCCTCCCCCAAATTCCCCTGGCCCACCCCTGTAATTACTGAAGGCTCCCCAAAACTGGCCTGATTTTAAAATTGACAGAATTTTTCTGTGTGTATCTGTGTGTGTTTTTTACGGGGAAGCAACGTGCTGGTTGACATATTTTCTCTGATAGGAAAACTTCATCCTGTAAAACAGAGTAACAGCGATCACATAAAAAGGTTTTGAAACAGGATAACTTCCCACTCCTGTCAGGAAAACTTAACATAATTAACAAAATCGTATAAAAAGGACATTAGCTGTAGCTTTTGACCAGTTTTTCAATACGTTTGTTCTGTGTATCAGCTATAGTTTTTTTGTTCTCCTCCCAAAGCATGGTAGAATGACAAATATTCTGTTTGGCAAAATAATCTGTATATGTGTGAAGACCGCAATCATTCCTATTGATGAGAAATGAATTCTAGTCCAGACTTGAATTCAATTTTGAACAATAACAATGCTGACTGTAACTTATTGCTGTGTTGATTATCTAAAAACTGGACCCAGTTTTTCATCACACTTCAGGAGTAGAACAAGAAACGGCAGTAGATTCACAAAACAACGTCACTGAAAAAATAGCCAAAAGTTATACAGTTAATGGAGCTTTAAAATGGATACCGTTCGATGATTGTGATAGATGACGAGAAAAGCTTTTTACTTTTCTGAAAGTTTGTTATTCTTATAGACGTATCATTGATTTACAAAATATGCCTTCAGCAAACTTGAAATAAGTCAAAGGTTCAGATTTATATACTAAGTTCAAAGATTTAGTAATGTTTACGTTTACATCAAGTTTTAACTTTTTTCCTGTTTGAAAAGTCTATGTGACAGTATTATGACTGAAAGTCCAAAAGACCCTGCGTTGAGCGATTTTTTTGTTTTATATTTACATTTATTTATTTTCTAAAGCGCCTTTTCTATCATAGTGATATTCAAAAGCGCTGCACAAATACAACAAGTTAAAATCCAATTTATAAAAGTCGTAAAAAAAACTCAGTAAAAGTAAAAAAGTAAAAAATATTCAACTCTCCAGACAATTAAAAAATCACAGCAAGTTACAATATTTTAAAAACCTTACAAATTGTAGTGTTTTTTTTAAAGATGTGTCTTTAGCATACGCTTAATCTGGTCTTAGTTGTTAAAATTTTTCAGTTGTTCGGGAAGAGAATTCCAAAGCTTGGGCCCTATCATTCATCTTATTGAGAGATTGGGCACAGATAAATTCTAACAGTTTGTTCTTAAATTACACGTGGAATTACGTTTTAATATCGATCAAATCTGAGATGTTCTGTGGTGACTTGCCTTGTGAGGCCTTGTGAACTAATGATGTTAAATTCTACTCTGGCTTGTACAGGCAGCCAAGTTCAACCATAGCTTGTGACACATTATCAAATTTCCTTAGACCCATGATGACACGCCTTACATTGTTTTGTAAACGCTGTAATTTATCAAATAAAAACTGAGGTATTCCATACAGAATTGAGTTTGCGTAATGCAGATGAGAGGTTATTAGTGAATGAACTAACATTTCAGTTGCGTTTTGACTCAAGAATTTACGTATACGTCGTATGTTGTGTAGATTATGATTCACTTTTCTTGACACTTGATTAACATGGCATTCCATGGACAAATGAGAATCTAACCATCCACCAAGATTTCTCACATGATCAACTATTTTGATATTTTCGTTTCCAATCCTGGCATAATCAAATTTTATCTTAACTAGGTGTTGCCTAGTGCCAAAGAGGATAACCTCTGTTTTGCTGCTATTTAACTTCAATCTATAGTTCAACATCCAGTTATGAATGTCAGAAACACATTTCTCAATACATTCCATAGCATTATTTTGATCTACATGGTGTATCAGTCCAGGTGAATATTTCCAGTAACTGAGTATCATCAGCATAGCCGAAAGCTGTAACCATGTGTCTATCGATTGTATAGAACAGTGAACTTGCATACGCTGTGAAAAGCAAGGGCCCGAGACACGATCCTTGTGGGACACAAAACTTAAGCCTCATAGTTTCAGAAAAAGTACCAGAAATTGACACTTTTTGTGATCTATTGGCTAGATAAGAGGCTAGCCAATTAAGTACAGTCTTTTGTAACCCAAAACTATGCTCCATTATCGTAAGTAATATACCATGATCAATGGTGTCAAAAGCAGCACTGAGGTCGACTGGTACCAGCAGTGCCACTTGTTGACGTCCTATACATTGAAAGATAACGGACATAATTCTACAAGCACAGTCTCCGTGCTATGAAACGGTCTATATGCAGATTGATGATCCGAAAGAGGAGCATCAATCTGCATATGAATGATTAGTTCATCGACCACGATACGTTCAACTAATTTGGAAATAAAGGTGAGATTACTGACTGACCTACAGTTTGATAAATCTGCCCCAGCATCTGACTTTCTGATCAATGGTATGACTGTTGCCTCTTCCAAGAATCAGAGAATATGCCATTTCTTAAAGAGCAGTTGGTCGTAGAAGTGATTATTGGAACCAACATTGGCTCTAGTAAGGAATGTACGATGTTGTACAATTTTTTCTGATCGCCCTTACTCTCATGGACTTTGGTGGAATAGTAATCAAAACATGCATTTTTTAATTTAATCATCATTCTGTCCCTAAAATATTTGAATAAATTTCTACTTCTCACGGTTTTATTTTGTCTCCATTTTCTTTCTGCTCTCCGCTTGAGTCGTCCAGCTAATCGGATATTATCATCGATCCATGGCAGTTGTGGTCTAGCAACAATGCGCTTTGTCCTCACAGGGGCATGTTTATCAATAAGTTCTTTCAATACAGAATCGTATGTTGAGACTGGAGTATTCAAATGATCACTTGACAGAATGTCCGTGTCACACAATGCTGATTCTGATATATCACTTTTGAAACTACCGGTATGTATATTTTTTTACGGAATGAACGAAAATGAATTGAAAATGTTTTCAGAGAACCTGCTGCTTGTTCATAATTTCTTATGCGAAAACTTGAAGACGGAGTACCTGTACATTCAGTTGAAAGCAAATTGTGTGACCAATACATTCAGTTTTTTGTTCTCAATTTTTTTTTATTGTTCAACCAACAAGAACGCGCAAAAAAACGACATAGGAATGCATGCAGAGATAAATGCACAGCAGTGTTGCTTTAGTATTTTTGTATAGCAACAGTTCTGCGGTTTGACTTTTAGTGCAGCAATGCACAGTTGTGTCAGCTTAATATAACAGTGACATATTTGTACAGTTCTGAATAGAATGTTAGGGTCAGTTATTTTTTATACAGTTTTGTTTTATACAGCACTGTGCTATGCACTATCGTCGCGTATATTTTTTTTCATTTTACTTCCTTATGGGCAGAAAAAAAAGGTTGACGCAGCGGGTCTGAATTGACGCGCGCGAGTATGAGAAACAAACTTTTCATTTTTCTTGGCCTAAGCGGTTTTTTTTCTATCAGCACTATACTATGTACGACTACTCAATAATTTTGCGATGTCTTTGTAATCCTATAAGATGTGACTTGACGTGAATCACGACAGAAGGGATAAAAAGGAAAGAAAAAACAATATGTTGTCTCCAAATCTGTTGCTTTGGCTTGCTTACAGGAGTAACTTGCAAAATTAATGAATTTTAATTATAAGGAATTTAAAGGAATTTTAAGGAATTTAATTGAACGATGAGTCCAGATTTACCTGTAATTCAGTCCTAGAATGAGAGTTACATTGTAAAGACTTATTGTCATTTTGATATACTGACGTTGTATTACAACACACATATGAGTGTCTTTATCGACACACGTTCTAAGTTGGCACGACTTGGAAAAGAGTTTTCAACATGGCCGATTATAAAATTTCGTTATTATTTGATTTGGCAACGTTATCGGTTGATTTGATACGTCATCTGTTGATGTGATACGTTATTGTTCACTTGGCTACATTATGGGTTGATTGATATGCTATCGATCTATTTATCCAAAGATCGATATTATCATTTTAATATATTTTAATATATATTTTGATATAATCTTCAGTTCAGTTCAGTTTATTTCAATACAGGGCCTCGGCCCATCGTACAGAATATTTACAAAATACATTAAATATGATCGA
>LD347880.1:11630-22578 GCA_001465055.1 Ptychodera flava | reverse complement strand
TTTTTTTCTGAAAACATCTCCGGATTTGCCAATTTTTTACAGCGCGCGTGACAGTGCGTCGCGTATTGCTCAGTTTCTGGGGCCTAGTTGTCTTCGCTCCTGAAATTTTCGGAAATTTTGACGATTTTCTTGGGTTCACTGATAATAAAATGGAAATAACTGACTCCGCTCTGACCATTAACGTTTAATTTTGGGCGCAGGCTCGAGGAAAGCCAAATTAACGGGCTCGGCAAGCCTCGCCCGTTAATTTTTGGCTTTCCTCTCGCCCTTGCCCACAAATAAACGTTAATGGTCAGCGCGTCGCCCGTTATTTCTATAATGTACATAGCATGTTTTGCCAACTTTGATCAAGTAAATCCCAGTATATATCCCTAATAAGCAAAGTTCATTAAATATGTAAATTAGGAATTGACTTGCGTAAAAGTAATAATGTTGTATCATGGTATCTGCAATATATGTAGCAAGTTTTGTCAACTTTGGTCAAGTCAATTCAGATATATATCTCTAATTAGGAAAGTTCATTAAATATGCAAATTAGGAATTGGCTGAAGAGAAAATGCTTAATGACTTTCAATAATATTGTATTATAGTGTCTTTAATGTACATAGCACGTTTCATCAATTTTGATCCAGTCAATTCAGATAAATGTCCCGAATTATGAAAATCCATTTAATATGCAAATTAGGAATTGGCTGAAGTAAAAATGTCTTTTGACTTTCAATAATGTTATATCACAGTATCTTTGATGTATTTACCAAGTTTCAACAACTACAATCAAGTTAATTCAGATATATATCCCTAATTAGCAAAGTTCATTAAATATGCAAATTAGGAATCGGTTAAAGTTAAAACGCTTAATGACTTTCAATAATGTTAAATAATAGTATCTTTAACATACATACCACGTTTGGTCAATTTTGATCGAGTCAAATCAGACTTATATCCCTAATTAGGAAAGTTCGTTAAATATGTAAATTAGCAACTATCTTTCATGTAACCCCTTAATGGTTCCCACTGCTGATATATCTTGGTGTGATCAACATTTGTAGCAAATATTATCAAATTGTGTGTAGTCGTATCTATCTATCTATCTATCTATCTATCTATCTATCTATCTATCTATCTATCTATCTATCTGTCTGTCTGTCTGTCTGTCTGTCTGTCTGTCTGTCTATCTATCTATCTATCTATCTATCTATCTATGTCTGTCTGTCTGTCTGTCTGTCTGTCTGTCTATCTATCTATCTATCTATCTATCTATCTATCTATCTATCTAGTTTTATAACACGCCACATGCTCATTCCCTGTCGCGCTTCGCCAGAATACGTTACGTGACGAGAAAACAGATACGTCTAGTCCCCACCGAATCGACAACAGTGACGTCAGAGGGCATTTTTTGAAAAGCTATTTCCCTAGGGAAATAGTCCTGACCAAATTTGGAAAAGTGTTTGGTCACGTGACCGTAGTGTCGTCTGCATCTTTGCAACAATTGCGGGTGACTAGAACGTGATGTGCGTCCGGGATAGGTGACGACACATTCTCTAAAACAGATTTTCCAACATTTTCCAACATTCCAACAGCGTAGGAACTTGAACAGCTCATCGACGGAAAAGATTAAAGTGCAACCAAGGGATGTCGCTAGGTATGTTTAGAATATATTTTGAAAGAAAGTGGTACCATGTACAACTGAAACCGCTGTGGAAACATCGCCCAGTGAACTTGTCACAATGGATTGTTGCGGTGCAAAATATTAAGACACATTAAAAACTATATAACAATGCAACATGAGCATGTGGTGTGTTATAAAACACCTATAGCCTGGTCTTTATTCGGGCTATAGCGCTCGTCTATTACCCCTCGTGGCCGTGTGTTACCAGAAACCCTCGGCCTACGGCCTCGGGGAATAGCGATGTGTTTCTGGTAACACACGGCCCCTCGGGGTAATAGACGGGCGCTATAGCCCATGACCAGGCAATAGGTGTTTACTAATGCATCTATTTGTGTATTTAACATCTTCTTACTATCTATATAGCGAACAAGTGAATTCGTTCGTCAAGGAGCACGTGGAAATACAAGTTGTGGCAACGTAAGTGTGATTACAATTACAGCGCAAGCATCAATGTAACTGTAACTCTTCATAGATTTTCCCGTCTTTTTCGTCCGTCTATAAAGACCGCGCGGAGACAAGTACTTTGTATTTCATCACACTTTTGGGAGACGCTCAAGTGAATTTATTTATGACACAAGTACGTTGAAAATATTATCAATTTTTACAGCTAGCACCATTATATATAACAATCATTTGTCTTTAGTTTGTCGTTATGGCGCTTTTGATTTCTATAGCTTTGATTTGTTTTTAAGGTGATCGCATGGTCGTATACCAACATAACACGTCCAGCAGCAAATTTGAACAGGAAAGCCACGCGACTGGGGACCAGTAGTCCGTGGGCTAGAGGGGGTCTACGTGCACCCCCTCCCACAGGATAACAAACCTGTATTTTTCAGAACCCTTGGGATCCCTAGAATACGAAATGGAATTTTAACAGAAAAAATATAGGGACGCAATAGCTGTTATGGTCATGTTTTGAAGGGTATCGCAAAATAACGATTTTCCAAGCCAAATGCATTTTCGTCAAATCTGTCTTCTTGTAAGTCATGTGCTGAGCTCATTTTTTAACATAACCTCACTTGTTTGGTATCATTAGAAAGGGAATTTATTCCTCTTTAAGATGACATATTGCATTATGCAATATCTGCTACAGTGTTTGTCAAATATAAACAAAACTTACCCCTTACCCCAAAATTTAACATTACAAATTACAGAAAATCTCAAATTCTACCAATTTTTTAGCTAGGCATAATAAAAAATGCAATGCTTTGTCTGAAATCTATTTTATTTGATACAGGGACATGTCAGAAATATGAAATAGACTTTTAACAGAAAAAATATTGGGAATCTACAGCTGTAACAGCCATATTTTGAAGGGTACCGCAAAATCATAGTGTTGCAGATTTGCATGCATTTTTGTTAAAACTCTCTTCCTATAAGTTATCTGCTGAGCTTGTTGTGGAATATAACCTAGCTTGTTAGGCATTATTAGAAAGATAATTTACTAATCTTTAGAATGACATATTGTAACATGCAATATCTTCTATAGTTTTACATGATATGTAACCCAAACTTACCCCTTACCCCAAAGTTTACATTGAAAATTTCAGTTATAGCTAAAACTAAATTCTACCATTTTTTTTAGCTTGACACAAAAAATCTGGCCGTTTTTGCTATTAAATCTATTTTATTTGGTACAGAGACATGTCAGAATTATGAAATAGACTTTTAACAAAAAAAATATTGGGAATCAACATCTGTAACAGTCATATTTTGAAGGGTACCGCAAAATCATAGTGTAGCAGATTTGTATGCATTTTTGTTAAATTTGTCTTCTTATAAGTTATCTGCTGAGCTTGTTGTTGAATATAATCTGGCTTGTTAGGTATAATTAGAAAGATAATTTAACAATCTTTAGAATGACACATCGTAACATGCAATATCTTCTATAGTTTTCATGAAATATGACCAAAACTTACCCCATACCCCAAAATTTACATTGAAAATTGCAGTCATAGCTAAAATCAAATTCTACCATTTTCTTTACCTAGACATATAAATTCCGGCATTTATTTGTATGAAATCTATTTCATTCGGTAATGGGTCATGTCAAAAATATAAAATAGACTTTTAACAGAAAAAAGATTGGAATTCTGTAGTTGTAACAGTCAGATTTTGAAGGGTACAGCAAAATCTCAGTATTCCTGACTTGCGTGCGTTTTTGTTGAATCTATCGTCTTTTAAGTCATCTGCTGAGCTTCTTATAGAATATAATGTAAGTTGTTAGGTATCATTAGTAAGATTATTTACTAGTCTTTAAAAAGACATATTGTAACATGCAATATCTTGTACAGCTTTTTATGAAATATGACCAAAACTTACCCCATACCCCAAAATCTACATCGAAAACTACTGTCATAGCTAATGTCACATTCAAGCAATCGTTTACGCAGACATAAAAAATTAGGCAATTTTTTGGTATGAAATCTGTTTTATTGTGTACTTGATCATATCAGAAATATGAAATGAACTTTTAACAGAAAAAATATTGGGATTCTATAGCTGTAACAGCTGTATTTTGAAGGGTACAGCAAAATCTCAGTATTCCTGATTCGTATGCGTTTTTGTAAAATCTGTCACCTTATAAGTCGTCTAATGAGCTTGTTATTGATTATAACCGGATTTGTTTAGTATCATTGAAAAAGTAATTAAATAGTCTTTACAATGACATATTGTAACAGGTAATATCTTGTATAGTTTTCATGGAATATGACCAAAACTTACCCCATACCCCAAGGTTTATATTGAAAGTACTGTCATAGATAACGTGATCAAATTCCGTGAATTTTTAGCTAGACATGATAAAAGTAGCTCTGTTTCGGTATTAAATCTGTTGTATATGGTACTGGGTCATGTCAGATATGTGAAATAGACTTTTAACAGAAAAAATATTTGGACTGTATAGTTGTAACAGCCATATTATGAAGGGAAATGCAAAATCGCAGTACCGCAAGTTGGCACCTTTTTTGTTAAATTTTTCTTCTTGTAAGTCATCTGCTGAACTTATTTTGTGACACAACCTGGCTTGTGAGGTATCATTAGTAGGGAAATTTATTCTTCTTTAAGATGACATATGTAATATACAATGTCATACATAGTTTTCCTGGAATATGGTCAAACTTTACCCCATACCCAAAAACTTCAAATCGCAAATTACAGCGTATCTTAAATTCTACCATTTTTTGCTGCACATAATACAAAAGGCAATTCTTGTTTAAAATCTGATTTATTTCTTACAAAAGTATGTCACAAGTATAAAATTAACTTTTAACTTTTAAGATGATACAATTTAGTAGCCATTTGGATTTGGAGCCATTTGCAAATGTATGTGTTTCGGCAAATTTGCCCTGATACCTGGGTACCCTTCCAAATATGATCCAAAAGGCTACAAAATCATATTATATTCCTGTTAAAAGTTAATTTCATATTTGTAACATACTTTTTAACAAAAATACATATTTCATAGATTGCATACAAGCATTGCCTTTGGTATATAAAGTTAATAAATTGTAAAAAATGGTAGAGTTTCAGATTTGCAGTAATTTGCTGTGTAAACCTTGGATATGGGGTAAGCTTTGGTCCTATTTCATGAAACCTAAACAAGACATTGCATATTACAATATGTCATTTTTATAGACTAGTAAATTACCTTTCCATTGATACCTAACAAGCCAGGTTATGTCAAAAATAAAGCTCAGCAGATGACTTTTAAGAAGACAGATTTTACAAAAAAGCAAGCGAGTTGGCAATACTGTGATTTTGCGAGACCCTTTAAAATATGACTGTTACAGCTGTAGAGTCCTAATATTTTTTCTGTTAAAAGTCTATTTCATAATTCTGACATGTCTCTGTACCAAATAAAACAGATTTAATAGCAAAAACGGCCAGATTTTATATGTCTAGATAAAAAAATGGTAGAATTTAGTTTTAGCTATGACTGAAATTTTCAATGTAAACTTTGGGATATGGGGTGACTTTTGGTTATATATCATGAAAACTATAGAAGATATTGCATGTTACAATATGTCATTCTAAAGATTGGTAAATTATCTTTCTAATAATACCTAACAAGCCAGATTATATTCAACAACAAGCTCAGCAGATAACTTATAAGAAGACAAATTTAACAAAAATGCATGCAAATCTGCTACACTATGATTTTGCGGTACCCTTCAAAATATGACTGTTACAGATGTTGATTCCCAATATTTTTTCTGTTAAAAGTCTATTTCATAACTCTGACATGTCCCTGTACCAAATAAAATAGATTTAATAGCAAAAACGGCCAGATTTTTTTGTATCAAGCTAAAAAAATGGTAGAATTTGGTTTTAGCTACGACTGAAATTTTCAATGTAAACTTTGGGGTATGGGGTAAGTTTGGGTTAGATATCATGGAAACTATAGAAGATATTGCATGTTACAATATGTCATTCTAAAGATTAGTAAATTATCTTTCTAATGATACCTAACAAGCCAGGTTATATTCAACAACAAGCTCAGCAGATAACTTATAGGAAGAGAGTTTTAACAAAAATGCATGCAAATCTGCAACACTATTATTTTGCGGTACCCTTCAAAATATGGCTGTTACAGCTGTAGATTCCCAATATTTTTTCTGTTAAAAGTCTATTTTATATTTCTGACATGTCCCTGTATCAAATAAAACAGATTTCAGACAAAGCATTGCATTTTTTATTATGCCTAGCTAAAAAATTGGTAGAATTTGAGATTTTCTGTAATTTCTAATGTTAAATTTTGGGGTAAGGGGTAAGTTATGTTTATATTTGACAAACACTGTAGCAGATATTGCATAATGCAATATGTCATCTTAAAGAGGAATAAATTCCCTTTCTAATGATACCAAACAAGTGAGGTTATGTTAAAAAATGAGCTCAGCACATGACTTACAAGAAGACAGATTTGACGAAAATGCATTTGGCTTGGAAAATCGTTATTTTGCGGTACCCTTCAAAACATGACCATAACAGCTATTGCGTCCCTATATTTTTTCTGTTAAAATTCCATTTCGTATTCTAGGGATCCCAAGGGTTCTGAAAAATACAGGTTTGTTATCCTGTGGGGGGGTGCACGTTAACCCCCTCTAGCCCACGGACTACAGTCTTGTCTGTCCCTAGCGTTTTCGATTTCTATAGCTTTGATTTGATTTTACAGATAATTATCTGATATCGGCAATATAACAAGACCAGCAACCAAACCGAACAGGCGGCGTGTCGGTTTAAAATATGCATTTTTATGACTGTCTAGGCCTGTCATTTCTGCTATTCATTGTCATTGAAATAAATTATATGCACAAAATGAAAGCATAACAAATAAAAAAATTATTCCATTTTTTTCAGTATCTTGTATATTGCTTGCTCAGTCGCGTTTTCTCGCTGTCAAGAAATGAGACGAAAGTTTCCGACTAATATGATCATGTTGGCATTATTTGTAAGTATATCCCTGTCGAGCAAATTATTTTGCTTTGTATAATTTTCTCTTTTCATAAAGTAGTTCCCAAATTAAGGAACGTCATCCGACTTGACGCAATCAATATTCAAAATCTCTCGGGTCATGTATCAATTTCAATAATTTCGACGACGAAAAGACGAAATTTGCTGCGAAACACAGGCATCTGAGATATGGGCTACAAAATCACTGAACTCGCTGACTTTCTTTGCGACGACATTATTAACAATGACATTACACTTGCCCAAAATCTTACAATTTTTATCAGTTCTACAGTTTATATGAATTCATTTTGGAAGCAATGACAGAAAAACAGAGAAAAAGTATCTCATTTTCATTTAAAATTTATAATTTTATAGTAACCCAAGTCGGTCACTTGGACAGTTCGAATTGACGCTTTCAAAATCCACTTGCATACAATGACAGAAAAAAGGGAAAAGTATCTCATTTTCATTGAAAATTTATAACTTTATAGTATCCAAGACGGTCACTGGGACATTTCGAATTGACGATTTCAAAACCCAGTCGTCGCAAACGGAATTGAACATGGTTCAACATTTCCCATGCTCATACGGAAAAGTCGAAAGCGTTCATCTTTCAGACCGTATGTTACTTGTCTCCAAACGGTTGACTTATCTCAGGAGCGTCGCTGAAGTTCTCCTCGAGATCACATGTTTCAATAAAGCAAAGATTTCTAAACCATTTTGTTGCGTTGTAGACGTTAGTGATGTCCTACATGGCTGGTATCATATCAAGGTAAGTGTGTAAATCACTTAAATTTCGCTATATTTCAATTTGAAAGTGCAGGTTTAGACTATTCACACGGTTTGAAAAGCAGAATTTTTGTTGTTCGATAGAAGTAGTACTTCCAGATACAGGTTTGGCTGCACGTTTTACGTGAAGGTGAACACGTAATTTCTGCGATGATGTTCTCGACTTGTGCCTACGTTCTCCACGTACACGGAGCCGGCGTCGCGTACGCGTGGAGACAGCAAGCGCTGGTTTTACGTAATCTGTAAACGGGTAAATTTATTCTCATCTTTAGGTGTCAAAACATGATATAAACTGTGAATCATTCATGCCCATTGTTAGTTAGATATATGATAGTGACATCCTCAAAGATATTCATGTATTTTCGTTATTTTTATGTGAAATTTCTTCGTCGATTCGCTGCATACCAGGCAACCATTGAGCTATCATTATGATGCGGAAACAGACTACGGGGACCCCAGCCGAGCCGAATCATTTCTTGCGCGTGCCACTCAAACCGCGTAGCCAAACGGATTTTTGCGTGTGAACTAGACTCTCCACAGTCGCTGTGCCTTGTTTTGTGCGCGCCCACGGTGGGCCTTACGGTGGCCCCTACACGCCACGGAACTCTACTACTTTTGAATATAAACTCTAATTTTTCTTGACAATATCTTTAATATTTGTAAGAGATTTTATTTCTCCACCGCAAACTTTTAATTTTGTACGGGCAACTTTATCTTAACATTATCTTAACTTTAACTTCTCGAAAGTAGTTTTATATTAAAGTTTTAACCATAAACAAAATATGTTTCTCAAAAGTATTTTTTATTTTGTAAAACAAACGTAAAATTTTTTCAAGATAACAAATTCCCCTACACGTCATGGAAATTTATTACTTTTGAACATAAACTCATATTTCTTGGCAATATATTTAATATTTGTAAGAAATTTTATTTCTCCACAGCAAACTTTTATTTCTGAATGGGAAAACTTTATTTTTGGGGTAAACTGTTTTTAAAAACTTTTAACAAAAAAACTTTAACTTTTAAAAAATAACTTTAACTTTGAACAAAATATTTGTTTCTCAAAAACGTTTTTTATTTCGAAAAGAAGTAAAAATTGTTCACAGCAAGAGTTTAAGATTTTTGCTGAGCGCGAACTGAGTTACTTAAATGACATAACCTTATGTTTTTGAGCAGAAAACTTAAATTCTTAAAGAAAAGTTTTATTTTTCAAGAGTAAAATTAATTTCTTTATGGAAAAACGATTTTCTCAGAGCAGCAAATTGAAATATAGTGAATAAAACTTTTTTCTCAATGGAGAGAAATTATTTTCTGAAGACAACAAAACTAATTCCTTCAAGATATATTTTCTACACATGAGAGTGTGGTTTAAGAATTTTGTAAAACTGAACTGAGAAAGAACGAAAAAGGAAGGATGAAAAGTCAAACTTACTTTTCTTCAGAGCGAAATTTATTTCTGAGAGGAGAAATATTTCATGTGAGGGCGCAATTACCTATAATGCATAGCAAACTCTTTCTAGCGAGAGTAAACATATTTTGGGGAAGAGTAAAACATTTTTTCCGACGAGCAAAACTATTTTAACGGTGGTGGAAGTTAAAGTATCCCACCATGCAACACCCAAGTTTGATGACCCAGAGTCTCCGAGTTGGTAGCCGGTATCAGACAGTTCGTGTTCGTGTCGGCTACATGGACGATCTGCTCTCCGAGACAACCATGACTGACTTCATCGGCGATACGGGCACGCCAGCCCAGCCCTACCCTGCCTGCGTACGATGCTGTGTGTTGGGGCCGTATAACGCCGGGAACTCACAACATCGTACATCGTACACAGGGCTACAGGCACGCGGGTCAGTTACCACTTGTCTGAGTCCCCGAAGAACGGTTTTATGTTTGAGTGATTCATCCTGACGGCAGACGGTGTGCGATGGGACCGCATTGGGGTTCTTCATTAGCTCTGCATGGCATAGCCCTGCGTACAGGTCTATACGCCCGGAACACACAGACCTGTACGCAGGGCTATGCATGGCAGGGCTGTGTGTTACCGGCGTTATGTGGTGGGAGGCCGTATAACGCCGGTAACACACAGCCCATGCAGAGCTAATGAAGGAACCCAATGCGGTCCATCCTGTTGCATAACGTCTGCAGTCAGGACGAATCACTCAAACACAAAACCGTTCTTCGGGGACTCAGACAAGTGGCAACTGTTGAACTGACTCGTTTGCGTGCCCGTGCCCATAGCCCTGCGTACGATGCTGTGTGTTCCCGGCGTTATACGGCCCAACACACAGCATCGTACGCAGGCGGGGTAGGACCGGGCTAGCTGCAGTACAGTACGGCAAACCGTCCGACCCAAACACCCAGGTAAAACCTCGAGGTACTGTACTGCAGCTACGGCCGGGCTAGCGTGCCTGTATCACCGATGAAGTCAGTCATGGTTGTCTCGGAGACTCTTGGTCATCAAAATTGGGTGTTGCATGGTGGGATACTTTAACTTCCGCCGCTGTTAAAATAAAGTTTTGCTCGTCGGAAAAATGTTTTACTCTTCCCCAAAATATGTTTACTCTCGCTAGAAAGAGTTTGCTATGCATTATAGGTAATTGCGCCCTCACATGAAATATTTCTCCTCTCAGAAATAAATTTCGCTCTGAAGAAAAGTAAGTTTGACTTTTTCATCCTTCCTTTTTCGTTCTTTCTCAGTTCAGTTTTACAAAATTCTTAAACCACACTCATATGTAGAAAATATATCTTGAAGGAATTAGTTGTCTTCAGAAAATAATTTCTCGCCATTGAGAAAAAAAGTTTTATTCTCTGTATTTCAATTTGCTGCGCTGAGAAAATCTTTTTTCCATAACGAAATTAATTTTACTCTTGGAAAAATAAAACTTTTCTTTAAGAATTTAAGTTTTCTGCTCTAAAGACATAAGGTTATGTCATTTAAGGTAGTGACTCAGTTTCGTTGACACATATTTTCAATCAAAAGTTTCACATAGAAAACAGGGTCTCACACCCAACATGTGGTACATTTTCTAATAGGTCTA